>LPNX010593908.1:8981-62091 GCA_001517045.1 Pseudotsuga menziesii | reverse complement strand
TCGCTTGCCTTCAAGTAACGGTTTTGACTTCTTCTAAAAGACTCATATAAGTGTTGGGTGTCAAGTGGCATCATGACTTAAACTTTTAAGTATAAATAAATATATCTCTCATCCTGGAATTGAAGCCTACGAACCTCGAGATGGGTAATATATGTATGAATTCCATGTTCTTTGATCTATTGTATGGTTGCTTCCAATCAAACAAATGGTGGCAAGTTGACATTCCAAAGCACCATAGAAGGTATATTGCTTCGAAAACTAAGGTGCTAAACATGAACGAGATAATTTCATATATTCAATGGAGGTTGCATCTAATACTTGGTTTCAATTTCTCGACTTTTGTTTGTGTCATTAAAAACATGCATTCTTGTCATTAGTTACCTCTCTAATATTAGGGTCATTATAAAATCTTGAAATCTCATCTATGGATGACTTCAGTGGATCATTATTTTTCCAATAATTATACAACTATATATATATATATATATAAACTAATAGGTAATGGCATAGAAAGCGTTATATAAGGAAATGCCTCTCTTTCTAGAGGTTGCCTCCTCTGTCAATGGAATTAAATGCAATGCATGAAGTAGATATAAGGGGAGACGATTGGAGAATACCCCCTCCTCTCTACATTGATTGAAAGAATTAAAACAACAAAGGGAAGTATAAAGACTTCTAACAACAAAGTCCATCCGCCCCTCTACAAATGCAAAGATGAATGGGATATTTAAACAAAAATGGGCACGACCCTCAATGCTGATGTGTAATTGATAATAATCAATGCAAGCTAAAACTAAAGAGAAAAACATATCAGTTTGAGGTCTCTCTTCTGTATGCCAGGGTTAAAACACAATATAAATACATAAAGAATTAAGACGGTCTCCTTTCCTCTCTACAATCTCTAAACAATTACAATCAAACATTATATGTAAAATGATTAAGAGCATTACCTCTTCTCTCTTTGAACGCAAAATAATTTGCAGTAAAAAAAAATTATGTATCAAAAGATTAAGAGGATTGTTTCTTATCTCTTATAGTAGTCGCTCTTCAACATAGATCAATATGCTTTGAAAGTATAATATTGTCCCAATAAGGAACAATGGGCACCAAACCTCAACAGGCCGCTCTAACCCAGAACAATATTCCCTATGGTTGTGCCTCATTTGTCCAACGTATCAACAAGAATCTCTTTATCTTCACCCAATGGAGTTCCCTCTCTCCTATCCTTCTTTTAGAAACCACCCCATTAATCCCTTATCTGAAGGAAGAATCCCCTTTATTCATGGATGGATGGCTCCCCCGTTCACTTCTCAGTTTCCTCCATCAATGTGCACCCCACTTTGTGTTAAATTCAATGAAGCATAGAATCATCAGCCTGCATGAATTTAAAGGAAAAAAGAAGGTTGCAAAAGAGAGAGAGAATAATTTAGCATAGACTGAGAAATTACTCATGGAAAAATTGTACACACATAGAAACAAAATTGGAATAATATGATTATATTCATGAATCAATAATTGATATGTATTACAATGCTTATACATATAGGATAATTCAAATGCCTAAGACAAGATTCGAATATACCAACTCAGACTGACTCCGAAGCTAACTCATTTCGAGAAAATCACCACTGGAACACACTAATGCACATGTGAACAAAGGCACCCACACTCCCTTAAATCATGAAAAATAGAACTAGGCTAACCGATTGTGATCTAATTGATGGTAACTAGAGCATAATTGAACATAATTTATTACCTACCAAGGTCAACTGAAGGAGACTGCTAGTGGCACTCAAAATGGGTTCCTAAATTATAGGGATTGGTCCCTGAGCACCTAAACTCATGCAATCAGGTGCAGTAAGTGGCAGATGTCCCCTAGGTGTGTCCCCCATGGACTAGTGGAGTGATGAAGAGCTACTAAGATAGAAAAATAGACACTTAGACTATGTGGTCAAAGGGAGGATTAATAATAATCCCAACACCCCCCCTTAATCCTGAATTTGGACAACCTGGGCCTTGGAAACTAAGACCAAACTTTCACCCATACAATCTAAATGCAAAAAATAATAACTGCTTAATAAAACTGAGGAAATGGGGAAAACCTCATGGAAAAAAAACCCTCAAAATAAGCAGGAAAATCATGATCAAGCTTCAATATCAAGAGAAAAATTCTTCTTGAATTAAAAACTTGTGAAAATATTTACCTACATCTCTGTGGAGCAGTGAAGCAGTGCAATAGTCCTTGTGTGCACTAGTATCCTAGGACTGTGCATGTGAACATCGCCATATTCTTTCAATCTAATGATAGACAGAAGAAGGAATGTTTCATTTTTCTCTTCTTTCTAGAGGAAGAGTGACATGATCCAATTTGTTCTTCAGTGAGAATAATTGTTGATCCGTGCTTACCATCATGTAACATCTCTCTGGGAGCTTGTTGCACCTCTCTGAAGGAAGTGAATTTGCTTGACATAGCGCAAGGTTCTCTTTTTGAAACTAGGATCTTGTTCTCCTCGTGTTAGATGGATATGCAGTCATGTTCCCAGTTGCCTCAAAAACCTTTTGTGACCATTTAGGCCTAGGATTGGGAGTAGGGATTGGATTTGGAACTATATCACTGTGAATTTCATCTTCAATTTCATAAACTAATTCACTTGGGTCCTCTACTTCGGATTATGAAGCTGAAACATGAATGGAAACATTATCATATGTAAAAGATGTAGGTAGGATGTTTTTACCTTCCCTTTCAAATGGCAGTTGATACTGTACTAGATCTTTGTATGGCATAAAGTGTGAGAATTCATATGCCTTGGAGGCATGGTTTGCAACACCTTTTGCTATAATCTTCCTAGTTGAGATATCTGAGATCTCCACTGAGTCGGGACCAAATACCACTCACTTTGGTGGGCCAGTATGTGTCATATGGTATACATATAACAAATTTGCATCTAAAGAGGGCACATAGAGTACATCTTTGAACATTCCATATTTTAACTTGATTGAACCCTTTCCTTCAGCTTGAATTTGAGTGTCAACACCCATGCGAATACTCAGACCATCACTAATTGTAATGAAGAGAATGATTCTATGGATGCAACCATATTATTGGAGGCTCTTGAATCAATGAGGAAGACATGTGATTTTTAACAACTAGCCTTCAGTGCATGGCATCTCTCATCGTGATCTTCAGTCTTGTATCCAAATTCATCCGTCCTTGCGCCTTCAGGAAGCTCAATGTTGTGTTTCTCTAGGATTTTTTCCATCTGATCAATGGTCTTGCTCATACAATAATTCTCTGTATGGTTTACTTTCTCACATTAAGAACATTTTCCCTTGTTAGGACTATGATGTTTGTCCTTCCTAGAGAATGAGGCTTCATCTGATGGATCAAACTCATCTTTAGGTTCAAATTCAGTGTTTATTTTCTCTTTACCTTTATGCTTCCTTCTTGCTTACACATTCCTTGTCTCACCAGCTAAGAGAGATTGATTTGGATAGGCTCGAAGAGCTCACATCTGTATCATCTTGTCTTGTTCTTGGATTAGAGACTCTATGAAGGAATCAAGGGATGGAATTCGCCAATTAGGAGTAGTCAGTATCCCAAAGTGAAAGGTAGACACAAACACTAAAAATTTTGAGCCAACTTTTCTCAGTATGGAGAGCACCAATTGCTCATCCCTCTTCTCAATCCAGCATTGCTTTCATTGCATGACCAATGATTTGAATTTTGAGAAAAACTGTTGTACAGTTTCGAAGTTACTAGGTTGTAGTGTTTTCATCTCATTCTCTAGGATATGGCCCATCAGCTCATCATGTTTTCCAAACAAGGATTCGAGCTTATCCCATACTTATTTCAGAGTCTTGAGTCCATCAAGATGGAACAACAGCTCCCTAGAGATGTGGATGCACATGTATCCAAAAGCTTCATCAAGCCTATCCAGATGCTTCAATTTTTCAATATATTGGTATGGTTTGACTGCTCTTCCCCTGTACATACCTTTGTTGCATGAGTAATTATGTACATCTTCCCTCCAATCAAGGTAATTGAAAGGTGTAAGGATTTTGGTAGAGTTGCTGAATTCTCCATTTCACAACTATATTGAGCAATAATTATCCAAAAAATCTTTGTATGTACCTTCAAAAACACTGCAAAACAACTCAATTCAAATTAATTTAGTGCAAACACCATTCACTTCGACACGTGCACTTTCTCTCAGTACATCACACCTGGAAAGACTTCTTTAGACAGAATCCAGCGGGAGAAATGCAATTATTCTAGGAATTATGTGGAAACTCACTAGCTTTTGGTGCATTAATGGAAGTTTTCAAGGTTCGAGGAAGGCATGGATACCTGCTCTGAAACCATGTTAAATTCAATAAATCATAGGATCATCATCCTGCATGAATTCAAATGAGATGATAATGATGCAGAAGAGAGAGATGAATTTAGCACAGATTGGTCAATTACTCATGGTAAAATGGTAGACACATAGAGAAGAAATTACAATAAAATGATTATATTCATGAATCAATAATTAATATGTAATATAATGGTTATAATTATAGGATAATTTGAATGCCTAAGATAGGATTCGGATCTACCAACTTGGACTGACTCCAGAGCTAACTCAGTGTGAGAGAATCACCACTTGAGCTCACTAATGCAACTTTGGATAAATAACTTAGTCTACAATAAGTTAACTGATGAGGGTAGGTGAACAAAGCCACCCACACTCCCTTAAATCATGCAAACTGGCGCTAGGCTAACTGATTGTGATCTAACTAATGGTAACTGGAGCATAACTGAACATAACTTATTACCTACCAAGGTCAACTGAAGGAGATTGTTGGTGGCACTCAGAGTGGGTTCCTAAATTATAGGTATTGGTCCCTGGGGCACCTAAACTCATGCAATCAGGTGCAGTAAGTATCAAATGTTCCCTAGGTGTGTCCCCCATGCACTAGTGGAGTGATGAAGACCTCCTAAACTAGCAAAATAGACAATTATACTATGTGGTTAAAGGGAGGATTAATAATAATCCCAACACTTTGAACAACCATTATCCGAATAAATGGGAAGTAGTTTTCCTCTCGAGAGAGACACATTCTTTACTTCAAGCTTGCAATGGTGTAACCCTAACCATCATGTTTCATAACTGAATATTTACATTAAGGAGTGCGCCATGTGTATCATACATGCATTTAATACATCTATATTTATATATCAGTGCTTTCATTTCCACTAACATTTTGTGGTTTATTTATAGATAAATATTTTACACCTTTCTTAACCCATAACCTTTCTTCGAGGGAAACCCAATAGACTATTNAAGGTTTATTAATTAATTACTTTTTTTCCAACATACACGCACACACACACACACACACACACACACACACACACACACACACACACACACACAGAATTTCCATTAATGCTTATGTGTATAGTTTTCACATGTTTATTATTAATGGACCAACCATAATAATAATAATATTAATTTATATTTATTGATAGTATTTTTCAACATCAAGCTAGTAGTAAGACTTACCTTCTCTTTAGGCTTCTAGTTGTAAATATAGATGTAAAATTTTGTTATTTACTTAGCCAACAAATATTAATTACTCATTTTCCCTTTCTACTTACGATTGAACTTACTTAGGACAGGACCTAAAGCTCTAGGATAGTAAGTGAATAATCACATTTCTTTAAGTTCTTGAGGTGCCAATATTACATGTGCCATCTATAGCTTAGATTCTCATGGCTTCCTAGTCATTCGAATTCTCCCCCAAGTGGATTAGTTCCCCTATCATTTAGTTGTGTCAAGCCTTTAGTCTCCTAAGTCTACAAATTCAAATTACAACTTAGGAAATACACAACAATACTTATAGTGCTTTACTAACAGGGCCTTGGCCTTGAGCTAATTTTCAAGAATTTGTATCTTGTAAATTTACATTTGTATTTCCTTTACAGAAGAATTGAGGTAGCAAAGGGGATATTGCAATTAACATTAGTTGTTTATTTCTCTATTTGTTATAAACACCAACACTTAGTTGTAATAGGATTTCCTCCATAAGAACCAATCTAATAGGTTTCATGCTAAAAGACAATACATACTATTAAACCATTAATTTAAATCATAACAAATTTAAATGAAGGGATTGAATCCCACATTGCATCACAAAAAAACATTGCACCATGTCATATGTAAACAGAGAGCTTCAGAGGATAAAGACTCAATGCGCAAGTCATATTTGAACAAATATTTTATATTATTTTCTCAAAAAGTTCGTAGTGCATAGAACACTCTGATATTCACCTCAAGGACAACATCCCAAGTGAGTTTTAAAACCCCAAATTGTAAGCACATATGTCTCTAAGAATTAAACCATTAATTTACATCACAACAACTTAAATGAAGGGAGGAATTGAATCCCACATTACATCACAAAAAAAACATTGCACCATGTCATATGTAAACATAGAGCTTTAGAGGCTAAAGGCTCTATGCTCCAGTCATACATGCATAGAGAGCTTCTATTGTTTTCTCAAAAAGTGCACAGAGCACTTTGATATTCACCTCAAGGATAACATCCCAAGTGAATTTTCAAACTTCAAATTGTAAGCAAATATTGTATCTAAGCATTAAACCATTAATTTACATCATAACAAATTTAAATGAAGGGAGGGATTGAATCCCACATTGCATCACAAATAAGTATTACACCATGAAATATGTAAACATGGAGATTTAGAGGTTAAATATTCAATGTGTCAGTGATATGTAAACATAGAGCTTCTATTATTTTCTAAAAACAAACCATTACAAGAAGATCACTCAAGTTTGACAATTCTTCATTAATTCCCTAAAATATGCATACATCATATTTTATATGTATCCTTCCTATGAAAAAATAGGTAATAATCGAGATCATATCTTAGTATGTTTACAAAGATAATCATCACAATTATGAGACAGAATATGTTGGTGTGCTTCTTGATAAAAAAGGAAAAAATTAGAGGATTTGATTCATCTCTTTGCCTTTCATAAATCCCTCTGCCTATTTATATTAACAATTTCCAAGTGTGTTTGTGTGCAACTAAACGAGGGATCCCCATTTCCTATTTCTGAATGAAATCCAAGACTTCTATACACTTCCATCTGTATTGTTGTCTCTTCATTTTAATTCCATTTACCTATCATCCTCTAAAGTTTATTGTTGCGCCATAGTAACAGCACTAAACTTGAGTCCAATATCGAGGAGTTGATGTAGAGATATGATCTTGCTAATGCAATATTGAAGAGAGGATAACCCATGGGGACACACTACTACAGTGAGTGGGATAATAAATTACATCTTCATTCAAAATCTATAAGAGTCGTAAAGCATATTTATCGCTCACATTCTCAAAGTCATGAAGTGTTGTTCTCTGATTGATCTTTAAGGATTTCAACTATTTAGGATTGGCCAATATGTCCTCATGACTGTTGAAAACTACTACAGGCATATGATGTTCTTCTCTTACCTACAATTCAAAAAGAGATTCACACTCTTGAAAGCACCTCATATTAAACTCCCTTTCTACTTGATGTTGCATGAAAGAGAAAAATTCCCTTAATTCTACATCTCCTACAATTAAGTTGGGATTCCATTCAGTTTCATTCATCGAGAATAAAGTTAAACCGGTAAAGTTCACATAGGAGGTTTTTCTCTTTATCTATAGAATCACCATACACATCTATAAAGTCAAGCAAAATTTTGATTTCAAACCCTTTTACTCGAGTTTAGCTTGAGATTATAAACTAAGTCCAGTGTTCATGCAAATGCATGGAGTATACTCTTGTTAGAATCCTACATGATATTTCTTGAACAACTAACTGATACATAATTTTGTTATCCTTCTCTATGGATGCTAATTGATTTTGAGGTACCTATGTTTTGGTTTTCCATTTATGTTCCTAAAATAATATTCGGAATTCCACTCTTCCTATATATTTTAAGATTGACCTATTTTCCCGACCATTTGCACCGATCCGACGATTGGCAACGTCGGATGTGACCGCTCACGCGAGCTAGGTCGCCCGATCGGTGCAAATGGTCGGTTAAGTAGTTTACTCCTATATTTTACACCTCATATTTATATTGTTACTTGTATATAATCCCAATGTCATGTACAATGCATCTTTTCTTTTCCATTCAACGGAATTCAACTTCACAGATACTAAAGCTAGAGTATTTGTGCAAATATCATTTAAAATTTCATTGATGGACCCATAAACATCCTTCATATCTTGTTTCTCTTTCATATTTGTTTCAACGGGAGAATCATAACGAGCTTCCCCTACTCTAAATGCCAATAGATCCAATCCTATAGTCTTTTTTTGTGTATTATGTTTTGGTTGTAGGAACTTGATTTTCAAGACCCGATTTGTTCATTTTAACATTTTATTTGTTGAAACCATGCCTTGTCATGTTTCCTAAAGGTCCTCAATTTTTCTTTCAAACTATCATTTCTTTCACTTAATTTCTTTCCATTATGTTTCACTTTTTCATTTTCACCCTTGATATATGTACCTAAAAGTTCCAATTTTCTAACCTATTTCTTTAGATTTCTAATAGACTTTTATTTCTCTTGTAATGCAAAATTCAAAGATTAGGGACTTACCTCTTGAGCAAGTTCAAATTCTTGAAATGACATATGTTGTAGGTCTAAAACCTGAATGTCGGGCATGGAAAAATATTGTAACTAAAGTTTCACTTCTTGTACTTTTGATTCTACCACTTTATGTTGAGAAAACCAAGTTCTTGGATGCCTAGGATATTTCTCAAAAATGTCATCTATATGTGTAATATCTTGCTCTATCACTTGACATGTTTCCTTTAGTCGTGCCACTTGGCTTTTGGTTATTCTACCAATAATTTCTAGTTCCTTGAGGGTTGCATCTTCCATTGATTTTTGTTTCTTCTTAGAGGATCCAAGAATATCTCTTTACTTGATCTGCACAAGGTGATGTAGGGTTTTGATTAGAGCCTTTGGCATTTACATCTCTTTCTAACTAAAACCCTCATTCTACAAGAAATTGCTCCTAAGATATATTAGATTTCTGTAATTATGTAAGAATGTGTAGCTTCATTAAAGAATGATGGTAGAGGCTATTAATTTTGTTCCATGCTCATTTTTGAGCTCCCATGGCCATGTTGGTCAGTATTTTCCATAGAAAATAGGGTAGGTTAAGAAAATCCTCACCAATCACATGCAGAAACAACCAAGTATGATAAAGAAAAATGGCGTTGTACATATCCTCACATGTTATAAAAATTTTCAACAAGAATACTAGATTTTCCCACTTAGCAATGAGTCGGATACACTCTATTCCCTCTTTCTGATTCAATTGAGGCTTTATATTGTCCATAAATTTCTTCCATGCATTGAGGTCTTTCAATATCTATGTTTTGAACCAACATTCCCCTATATTACTTAAGCATGTGGCAGTTGCAATCACTACCTCTGAACTGGCATGAAAAATCCCCTAATATTTGCAGAGACCCCATCAAAGTGGCAAGAAGATTATAAGGTCACATCTTCATGATACCCCTATAATCTATGAAAGAAGGAAAACCATCCAATTCTCTGAAATACCTCCTTACTCTATGGATCTTCTTTGAAATAGTCCACAGTTTGAAGTTCATATTGCTTTTCTATAATCGTTGCTAGCTTTCTCATCTTAAAGACAAAGATTCAAATGCTTGAATTGGTCTTATTTGACTAGAAATGGATTTTTGTGTAACACGGGAGGGATAAAGGAAAAAGAAGGCTGTGGATATGGAATATTTGCAAGCGATTGGGTGTTGGTGGAATTTAAAATGTGAGTGTGAGTTGTGATAATGTCTAGAAATCATTTCATATCATGACAAATGATTTATGTATAATGGATAATATAACTATATGATGTTTCGTTTCATTCATGATTTCACATACATCACAGGTTTTATGAAAAGGAATAATGAAATCAAATGGCAGATGGACCTAGAAATTGCAACATAAATCATTACAAGTTCTGAAAAATATTGTAATAAGCTAAACATTATTCATCTGCACCCATCCTTGTGCAATCATTTGATGTCAATGGGCATCAAGTCATTAGGTACATTCTATTAATCATGGATATATTTGTTGCAATTGAATGACCTATAGAATTCATCCACCAAGGATAGATTTGATGCAGTCGAATGATGTGTAGAATTCATACATCAAGGTGGATAATGACCTTATGTACTTGGAATTCTTTTTGTCATGGAATTATGGAGTTTTGACAGGTTCAAGAAAGAAAAGGGCAAGTTATAATGGGAAAAAGGTTGATCTTAGTGACATAGAAATCCATAATTGCATGCCAAAATAATCACAATTCGAGCACCCAACATGATGTACCTATGTTAATTTATATAGGGCATCCACAAGACATTAGAGAAGTGTTATATGTGACTAGATTGAAGAACAACCTTTTTTCCATCATGAATCAAAGAACAATTTGAATCTAAAGGTTGAATTTAAAGGTTGTATGTGTCTCATAAACTAAATTTTTAATTCTTATGTACTAATAGTGTGAGTTTATACAAACAATGGTCCATGGCAACTATACAGCAAGAATAGTGTTGAAGGTGTGTTGGGAGTGAAAGTTGATTCAAACAACCCATGAAATTTAAGGTATGTACAAATGAATTTCTCTAGTTTATCTTTGCATAAGTAGAACATGGTGCATGGATTAATGCAACCTTAAACTCTTTCTAATATTTGTGAATTTTGAACTCTTTGTAAGCAAATGTGTGATTTTCCCTATTGGAAAGGCGTGGTGCATGAAATAAGTATTTGGTTTTATACATAATAACTTTTTTATACCCATGACTAAACAATATCTGGGGGGTAAATTTATGTTACACCCTTGAAAATAAATAAAATCATATACTTTATAAATGTTAAAAGAGTGGAAGTATCTGTGGATGTTTCTCGTGGAACACAACAATGGTTTAGAGACAAATCTCAATGTCTTAGGTGATTACATGTATTTTCAACTCATGGGACATGTGCCCTCAACAAGGATTCTTTGGCTTGCAAGTTTAATATGGCGGCAATTTAAAGGTTTGGCATTCCATGGAGGTTTCTTAGGGATACGATCATGGTATGGGATCAAAACCCAATGACTTGTGCCATAAAATGACCTTGTAACTCATGAAACTAGTGTGCAACCTATGGCCATCACACATGTCTTGGATAGGAATCCTTGGCTTGTTAGTTGAATACGGTTCCCATTTCAAGGTTTGGATCACTGGGTATGTTTCTCAAGGATATGGTCATGATCTAGGAAAAATACAAATGTCTTAGATCATCATATAAATTTACAACTTATGGTCGGTGCATGTGTTATCCCTTAGACCATCACACATGCCCCAAATGGGGAACCCTTCTCCCATAAGGTCTTTATGTTTACCATTTCAATGGTTTTCACACTATGGATGGTTCTTAGGATATTGGTATGTTCTAGTGCCAAATCCCATTATCTTAGGCCATAACGCTATTTATTTGAATATCATGAGTAATGTTGGGTTCTCAATCCATCATAGATGTCCTAAATAGGGAATCGTTTGTCAACATTGTCCTTTGTCAAAGAAATGTAACTGTGAAAGATATTTTATGTTGTATTATTATTATTATTTCCCCTTTCAGAGATGTTTTTCCTCTAATTAGGGATGGCATTGGTGTATTTGGCCATGTAAAGTATTGAGGTAAAACCTTTGTTGTAAGTCGGGTTAGCGGTACCCACAAAAGTATTATTAAAATGTATTTTTGAGTATCCCAAGGCAAGTAGGCACTTATTGGGAGGACAATTCATCCCTTTTGGGCTATTATGTCTCTCCACTCATCGGTATAAACATGGGAGGCACCTCCCTCATTCAGACACACTCAAAACTCAAGCAGTTGCGCTAAAGAGAGAAGGAGCAGTCCATCTGGAGGAGAGGAAGAATTCTAGTCTTAGTCTTGGTGTCTTACAAGTATTATTTGTGGTTCTTACACTATACTTGGTTTAATTCTATATCGAGGAAGTTTTGTTGGGTTATCTACCCCATGAGGGTTTCCGAAGATAAATATCTATGTTCTTTTGTGTGGTTGTGCTTGTCTTTATTTCAGTGATCCTTTTGCATATAGTTATTATGTTATGATGATAATTTTTTTTAGATATTGTATAAACCTTAAAATATTAACATGGTATCATACTGTTGCAGCTGCAACTTTTCTCCCAATTTTTTTGAAATTTTGGACCCTCCTTTTTTATTTTATCTTGCCTAGGAGTGTGTGGATTCATGAACTCTATCTTATTCTTCCCTTTGCTACAGTTTGGTTTGAAGTGATGTCAATTTCTTTCATGCTTTTCGGAAAATCGCTTCCTGTCGGCAAACGCATTAACAGTGGAGTTTTGAAAATGATTTCTTTTTGGTCTGAGTGATTTCCCTCATCACTATCGACAGTCTGTTTACTTTCAAGTCGGAGCTTGTTTCTCTTTGTTGTCACTGTTTCGGGGGTTAAACGAACTGTTTTCATCACTCCCCAGCCTAAATCTTTGAACACTTAATACTTTATTTTTTATAAATTTTCGCTGTCGGAAGTTTTGGACAGTTAAGCGGAAGCCGTAGTTCTTTTGTCTTCCGCAACGGCGGCTCTAGAACGGACTAACCTTCTGACTTATAGCGTTGTCGATCACCAATGTTGTTTTTTGCCGCGGAGCCCGTAGTCTTCTCGTCTTCCGCCATTGCGGCTGCGAAATGCACTAGTCATCCGATGCGGTAGTTTTTCCGATGTCTGATGCTGCAGTGTTTTTTGCCAATGTTTTCTAGTATTGTGGAAGCCATAGTAAATTATTCTCCCGCCGTTGCGGCCGCACAGTGCGCCATCTCTCCGACGGTTGACGAATGCAGTTTAGTCTTCCGAGCCTCCGACTAGCGATATGTTGTTTTGCCGTGGAGCCCATAGTATATCCATCTCCCGCCGTTGCGGCTCCTTGATGAACTAATCGTCCGATCCGTATTTTTCCGCCCGCTGAGTTGAGTTCGTGTTTCCGCCTGATGCTCAGTATTTTACCGTGGTTACAGTGTCATTTTTGGTGTTTTCTTCGGAGGATGTCGAGTAGTCCATATGCGACCTCGCTTGAGTTAAAGAATCTGTCTTTTGGGCTTGTGATTTTGGATTTGAACTCGCAGGATTTTTCTTTGCGTTATCATGCATTAAAGTGCATTTTACTGGATGTATGTTTTGACACATTTTGTGTACTCTGTCAATGATAAATGGTCTAAGAACAGTTTTTGTTTATGACAGGACGATTACTGCAAGTAATATGTGTTTAAAATACAAAGTAGAAGGGAGGCAGCAAGGAAGGAAGTGGTTGAGGAATGAAGAAGAAGAAGCAGAGAAAAGAAGAAGAAAGTCAGGTCTAAGCTCTACTAGATCTAGCAAGAGACCAACCAATTACTGAGAAAAATAAATAGAGGCAGAGGCCCAGGCTTGGAAAAGTTCGGCAGTTAGCAAGCTGGTCCTTTTTCATAAAAATGCTCTTAATTCATAAATCTGAAATGTAACGTATTGCATAAATCATGAGCACTCACAAAGGACAAATTGTGAGATTAAACGGTTGGGGGAGCCCAAAGGTCACCCGGTGGGGCAACCCAAAGGTTTTGTGGGTTTTTGTATAAATGTAGGAAAGTTAGAGGGAATAGGACCTTTTTCCTAGTTAGATTGGTGAAGACATATTGTAATAAGAACTATTTCCTTTTGCAATAGATAATTACAGTTTTCCTGTTGGAGAAAGCTTGGTGGAATATTCAAATGTGGTGCTATGGATTTGTTGAAGAGGAACTATTTCGTTTTTAGCTTTGTGTCCATTAACTGTGAGATCATTCTAACTCTTTGAACCTATGTTCTTATATGAATGTTCTCTAGTTTATTTTATGAAAATTTCCACTATGAGTAATGAATGTTGTTCACAAACAATTGGCTATCTGGTTGTTCAAATATCTTTTAATGTTCATGTGTTTTGAAAGAAGTATCAGCTATCTGTGATTTTTCATAATGCATGTACAAAATACATTACTCATTAATGAATGGTAATTTTGCTCCCTAGGGATAGGCTAGGTAGTTAGTTGTAATTTCTTGCTGTGTGTGATTTAGATGCGAGAGAGTTTAAGACGAGAGGTAAGAACCTGTGCATCACATTGTGACTGCTCCTTGTATTCTACATCAATCTGCATTTTAGACAGGCACTTGCATATCATACTTTAAGTCAAAAAATACAAAAATATATACGGTGGACCAGGCCGCAACTGGTAAAACCTTTTATTTTTGTTTCTTGACCTACAGTAGCCGGACCGCAAACCAAACAGATTCCCTATACCAAACAGTCACGGGCTAGTTGGGAACGTTGACTGGGGAGAATCCCTTGCTTTTGTTGCCTACGAATTTCCAGGCCTCAACAGTTTCTGGTGCTAGAAGGAGGGCCGCCAGTGCATGGCTGGCCGTGGAAACTTGTTTTCCCAAGATTACCCCACCATCAGATATTGGGAAGTTTTTGGCTTAACCCAAGTACTTACAGGCTTTGTTTTTGCCTTTAAAGCAAGTAAGACCAGTTTCATCTTATGGTGTTTCTTACTTAGACTCTGTTTCTTTCACCTTTACCCATGGCTGGTATTAATGTGAATCATCCCAACCCACCACCGGCTTGGAGAGCTATATCACCTTTGAAACTATCACCTCCTTTGCATGACTTACCTCAGGATTTTGAGAAAATGCTGCCCAAATTTGACCCAAGTGAAAAGATTATAGTAGATGATCACTTGCAAAGCTTTTACTTGGCCATAGAAGGATTAAGGGCTGGAGAACACGAAGATGTAGTCTGTAGACTTTTTCCACATACCCTTAAAGGAGCAGCAGCCTCATGGTATTTTGATCTGCCTGCAAACTCAATCCCAGACTGGGATACTTTTGAAAGAATATTCAGAAATAAATATGCAGCCCAGAAAACCCATTCAGCACTGATGAAAGGTTTATGCGCTTTGAAGAAAGAAAGAAAAGAAAAAGTGCATAGTTTTACACAAAGGTTTGCTGCTTATCTTAAGAATTTTTCTGTAGCCGATAAGCCTTCTGATAAAGTTTTGATTGAATATTATACTTCAGCTTTAGGGCCTGATTTGGCCATGTTCTCCAAAATGAAAGCCAAGCCTACATTGTCGGAAACTTATGAAGAAGCTGAAAAAGAGAGCATAGAAGATTATTCTGAGCCTAAGGAGGAGCAGTCACGTGACCTTCAAGGAATGTTGAGAACGATGCAGAAACTATCTAACAGGGTGATAGATTTGGAAAAAGAGAAGGAGGCTCAGAAAACATATAAGCCTTACTATGAAAGGAGAGGAGACAACAATCAATCTAAACCTCCTGCACATAGTCCTACATCAATGAACTTAACGGAGGTAGGTATGGATAATTTCTGCACCTTTCACCAGGAGCCCCATTCTGAAAAAAAATGTCCTCAATGGATAAATTCAATGATACTAGTAATGAATTAGTTGTTGGACTCTAAATTGACTAAGGACAGTGATGAAGAGGAAAAGGGTAATAAGACCATAGAAAAACAAGAAAATGATACCATGTTTTTATGGGATTGTGTCTCATTGTTTGATACCAAAGAGGAAAGTGATCTGAAACATGAAGATATATTGGAAACAACTGTGACAACAAGAAGCCAGGATTTGGTGAATAAAGAAAATTCAATACTCCCAAAGATCAAGAAGTTGGAAGAGAATGTAAAGAAACCAAAGAAGAACAACATAGATGATAAAATTCATGAACCTACTATTAGCAGTGAAGATTTGAAACAAGTCAACATGCCTGCTAAGCCTATTGAAGACAAAGCGGGTAATATCAAGGAAAATATCAAAGCAGCTGAAGTACTAGAGGAAGAACTTCCCACCAAAAACCAACCTGTAGAAGAGACTGTTGAAGCAAGTGTGGGAGTTTGTGAAAATATTGTTGGACAGCCTAAACCTACTACCTGGGAGGTTACGCAATTAGACAGGACCAATGTGAAAGTAGTCGGGGAAATGGAATATGTCTTGATTCGATTATCTGCAAATGAAAAGATCTGTCAGTACATTGATATTGTGGTAGCAGACATACCTGATGGTTATGGGCTTATTTTGAATCGAGACTGGTCAGCAAGATTAAATGGGTATTTTGCTTTAGATTGGTCACAGTTATGGTTGCCTCATAAAGGCGTCCCAAACCGGATCAAAACTTTAAGGGAACCTTACAGGAAGCAAAATGTCACTCAGTTGGAGGGTAAGGAGGAACCAGTGAATTCTGTTTTGGGAAATTATCTAATTGAACTTGAACCAGGAAACTTTGCATCAGAAGAAGCCAGCAACATATCTGACACCCAGCCCGATCTCCTTCCGTTTTCACGGGCTGATGGGATTGATTGTAAAATAGTAGTTTCAGTTTCAGATATAGTGTTTTCAAGACCAATAGATGTAGTTTTTGATAATGGTTAGGTCTTTTTATTTTGTAATCAATCCTAGCCCCTTAACTTACAAGTTGTCAAATTTACAGGGGGTGCGCAGAGGACTAACTAGTTAGTGGTTTAGTTCTCAAATTTTATTTTTCTTGATTTTTATGATTATCTTGTACATGAATAAATTGATTTGGTTTTTTTATTTTTGGTTTACTTTATTTCAGTTTTCTTTTAGTTAAATTTTGTTTGATTTCAATAAAAAGAAGCAAGCTTTTGGTTGCATGGAGAGCATTAGAATTCTGGACTAACTAAAATCCTTGATTATAAGACTGTGTATTATAGTTTTATCTGATAGAATTTCTTCTAGTTTAGTAGTTTTCCTAAATGGATATGAACGCATTGAAGTCCTGCTTAATCCATGTAAAATAACTCAAGATTTAAAGGTCTGGAATACTATTTCGAGGCTCCATCCATCTCACATTTAAAAATGTCTTAGGGGGTGACAGCAAAAGACCCATTGAAAGGAAGCAAGGTAAACAATATATTATATATAAATAATCCCATGCCAAGAATTTGAAGCCAAAAGGCAAGTAAGAGTCAGAAAACTCCTAAGAAAGCAATATGTATCAAAACAAAGTACTAAATCATATGAGTATAAAATTGCCAAAAGTTCTTCTCCGTCCGTGAGCTGAAAATTAAATACATCTCTCACACAAAAGGACACTATGGATAGAGGAGCCTGAATAAAAAATTCAGAAATAAAGGCATGAGGAGGACTCAAAAGGACAAAAAGTACAAAAGCACAAAAAAGGTGCATAATGGCATGGGAATGAGGAACAAATGAATATTTCTGTTTACCATATGTTAAGATCCTGTGGTGTCCAAGCTGGAAGCTACCCGAAGACAGAGGTAAAAATGAAACTCATATTCTTGGCCTTGAAAGAGTTATCTTGACTTCGAAATCTTGGTTTCCATTTTCCTAAATTGGACTATCATCAATGATTAAAAGTATATATTTGCCATTTGGGAAATCCATACATCTAGAAGAATTCAACATGTTGTTTTATTGTTAAAACAGTCTGTTACTTAAGGAAGAAATCGTCCAGAGATCTAGGTTCACCAGGTAGTCGCCAATTGTTGCAGCTGCAACTTTTCTCCCAAATTTTTTGAAATTTTGGACCCTCCTTTTTTATTTTATCTTGCCTAGGAGTGTGTGGATTCATGAACTCTGTCTTATTCTTCCCTCTGCTATAGTTTGGTTTGAAGTGATTTCAATTGATTTCATGCTTTTCGGAAAACCACTTCCTGTCGGCAAACGCATTAACAGTGGAGTTTTGAAAATAATGTCTTTTTGGTCTGAGTGATTTCCCTCATCACTATCGGCAGTCTGTTTACTTTCAAGTCAGAGCTTGTTTCTCTTTGCTGTCACTGTTTCGGGGGTTAAACAAACTATTTTCATCACTCCCCAGCCTAAATCTTTGAACACTTAATACTTTATTTTTTATAAATTTTCACTGTCGAAAGTTTTGGACAGTTAAGCGGAAGCCATAGTTCTTTTGTCTTTCGCAACGGCGGCTTTGGAACGGACTAACCTTCTGACTTATAGCGTTGCCGATCACCGATGTTGTGTTTTCCGCGGAGCCCATAGTCTTCCCGTCTTCCTCCATTGCGGCTGCGAAATGCACTAGTCATCCGATGCCGTAGTCTTTCCGATGTCCGATGCTGCAGTGTTTTTTGCCAACGTTTTCTAGTATTGTGGAAGCCATAGTAAATTATTCTCCCGTCGTTGCGGCCACACAGTGCGCCATCTCTCCGATGGTTGATGAATGCGGTTTAGTCTTTAGAGCCTCCGACTAGAGATATGTTGTTTTGCCGCGGAGCCCATAGTATATCCATCTCCCGCCGTTGCGGCTCCTTGATGAACTAGTCGTCCAATCCGTAGTTTTTCGCCCGCCGAGGTGAGTTCGTGTTTCCGCCTAATGCTCAGTATTTTCCCGCGGTTACTGTGTCATTTTTGGTGTTTTCTTCGGAGGACGTCAAGTAGTCCATATGCAACCTCGCTTGAGTTAAAGAATCTGTCTTTTGGGCTTGTGATTTTAGGATTTGAACTCGCGGGATTTTTCTTTGCGTTATCATGCATTAAAGTGCATTTCGCTGGATGTATGTTTTGACACATTTTGTGTACTCTGTCAATGATAAATGGTCTAAGAACAGTTTGTGTTTATGACAGGACGATTACTGCAAGTAAGATGTGTTTAAAATACAAAGTAGAAGGGAGGCAGCAAGGAAGGAAGTGGTTGAGGAACGAAGAAGAAGAAGCAAAGAAAAGAAGAAGAAAGTCAGGTCTAATCTCTACTAGATCTAGCAAGAGACCAATGAATTACTGAGAAAAATAAATAGAGGCAGAGGCCCAGGCTTGGAAAAGTTCGGCAATTACCAAGCTGGTCTTTTTTCATAAAAATGCTCTTAATTCATAAATCTGAAATGTAACGTATTGCATAAATCATGAGCACTCACAAAGGACAAAATTGTGAGATTAAACGGTTAGGGGAGCCCAAAGTTTACCCGGTGGGGCAACCCAAAGGTTTTGTGGTTTTTGTATAAATGTAGGAAAGTTAGAGGGAATAGGGACTTTTTCCCAGTTAGATTGGTGAAGACATATTGTAAGAAGAACTATTTCCTTTTGCAATAGATAATTACAGTTTTCCTGTTGGAGAAAGCTTGGTCGAATATTCAAATGTGGTGCTATGGATTTGTTGAAGAGGAACTATTTTGTTTTCAGTTTTGTGTCCATTAACTATGAGATCGTTCTAACTCTTTGAACCTATGTTCTTGTATGAATGTTCTCTAGTTTATTTTATGAGAATTTCCACTATGAGTAATGAATGCTGTTCACAAACAATTGGCTATCTGGTTGTTCAAATATCTTTTAATGTTCATGTGTTTTGAAAGAAGTATCAACTATCTGTGATTTTTCATAATGCATGTACAAAATAAATTACTCATTAATGAATGGTAATTTTGCTCCCTAGGGATAGGCTAGGTAGTTAGTTGTAATTTCTTGCTATGTGTGATTTAGATGCGAGAGAGTTTAAGACGAGAGGTAAGAACCTGCGCATCACATTGTGACCGCTCCTCGTATTCTACATCAATCTGAATTTTAGATAGGCACTTGCATATCATACTTTGAGTCAAAAAATACAAAAATATATACGGTGGACCGGGTCGCAACTGGTAAAACCTTTTATTTTTGTTTCTTGACCTACGGTAGCCAGACCGCAAACTGGATGGATTCCCTATACCAAACAGTCACGGGCTAGTTGGGAACGTTGACTGGGGAGAATCCCTTGCTGTTGTTGCCTACGAATTTCCATGCCTCAACACATACCCACCCTGAAATAAGTATTTGTGTATCTAAAATATTGCTACAACTGCAGATACTTGAGATTACGGTTTCATGCTTGAAAACCCTAGAAGGAAAAATATAGTTATATTGGAATTTTATCTATAACTTGAGTTTGGTAAATTATCAAGAGTGGAAACTTGGAAAGTAATAAGGTGAAACCTTTTTGTACCTTGTGTATGGGTTTCAGAATCATACTCGCTATACTTTAGGAGATATGAAGCCTCCAAATCAGGGTTCCAACCTCTTCCAGAATTCAGTCATAAACAAGTGACCTAGGGAGATTTTCTATATCTAAGGATAGGAATATCCAAATAAAAATTTGAAAGATGTTGTATATAGGGCACAAAATTTAGTTTTTATGGTGTGATTTTTAGGCCCCGAAGTTGAAACAATGACGCGTGGAAGAATGTACAAGTTTTCTATACTGAACTAGTCCTCAAATAGGTCACCTTGGGAAACTTAACATAAGTTCCACTTGGTGAATCAAATAATTCTCTAACATATGGGGTTGGAAATAAGACATATCAAGATATCTAGTACGGATTTTCAGACCTTGAGGAGCATTAATTTTAGAAAATAAATCAGAATCAAGATCAACAATTATGTAGAAGAAATTGGAGAAACTAGGTCTTCATGTTCTGGGTACTTCCCTCCATCGATCAGTCGAAAAAGGAGGACCATCCAACTCTCCCTAAGAGGGTGAATTTTTATATGGAATAATTTTCTCATTGTGTGGGTTTTTAATCTTTGACCTAACACTACTATCGGGGAAAACTAGGGCATCATATATTTTGTAGTTATGTCCACAATTTTGGGAAAATGAGTATGCTGAGTCAACTCGCGTTGAGGAGGGGCATATTTCTATCCAATAAAATATGAAATTTACCTAAGTTGAAAAATTAGGTTTTATCTATCAATACCTAGGTCCACTAAATGCAATCTTCCAAAAAATCTTTCAGGGAAGCATCAAGTTGAAGCAATCTCATTGGTAAGTTCTATCCTCTCTATTTCCATTTGAGGTTCTCATTTTTATCATAATGACAAACAATACAAGATTTAGGACAAGATTCAAGGATTCGATAACTTTATACCATGAAAGTATAAAGTGTTTCTCATACAGAAGAACATGACTTAGAATACCGTGTCAAAGGAGAAGCTACAGATTCAGAGGGAGATGAGGACAAAGTTAAAGAGGCCAAGAAGATCATTGCAAATTCCATTAAGGACTATTTGATACCACATGTATCATCTTTGAATACTCCCAAGGATATGTTAGATATAAACATGAAGATGACCTCGAGGACTCATCTCAATTGTGTGAAGATGCATATGTCAAAAGGTATCCAATCTTACTTCACAAGATCATTCTATATTAAGGAGCAACTAGAAGCTATTGGAGACAATGTCAAAGAAGGGGAAGTGGAGATGAAAACCTTGAATGGTATCCCAAGTTCATGGGAATATTTCATTCAAGGGTTTTTTCTAGAATGAAACTCACCTATGGAGGAATGCATGTAACAAGAATCTCAATTGATTACAAAAGAAGAAGATATGGATGAAGATAAAAACCAATCCCTAACAACTCATACCAAGAAGAGAAAGAACAAGAAGGAAGAACGTTCTCGCAAGAATATAAATACTTCAGAAGAAGGACCTCCCACGGCTCAAATAGGACTCTCTGTGAAAGAATGTCCCAAGAAGGAATAATGGAAGGATGATATAATCAAGGAGTACCAGTCATGAAGAATGATGTCTAGAGTGTGGTCTCAATACCTTAAGGGAAGTCTATAATGTCTTCCAAGTAGATCTACAAGATCAAGCATACATGAGATAGCAGTATCAAGAGATACAAAGTAAGGTTCATGGTTTCTATCAGAAATAGGGAGTCGATTATGGTGATACATTTTCTCCATTGACCAGACACTTATTCAGTGAAGTAGAAGTGCATATAGAACAACTTGTAGGACAAGGGACTCTCTACAGAGAACCACATGTGGGCAAATTGAAGAAGGATTTTTACAAGCACAAAAGGGACCCAAGGGATAACACCTATAGTTACATGACAAGCTTGAGGATCACCTAGAGTGATGAAGATATCAACCTTTGCTACAACATTGAATATGGAAGCCTACAGAGGATACGAATCTCATAGATGGGTGCAAAAGGAAATTTCAACAAAGTTCAAGATGGAGGATCTCAG
Organism: Pseudotsuga menziesii; assembly: GCA_001517045.1. NCBI lineage: Eukaryota > Viridiplantae > Streptophyta > Pinopsida > Pinales > Pinaceae > Pseudotsuga > Pseudotsuga menziesii. Next base: position 39,935 of record LPNX010593908.1, on the reverse strand, counting down.
TATCGAGTGATCTTTACATAGATGGATATGCAAAATATTAGCGGCATAGGAGGCTACCTGTTACTCAAGAAAAATATATGGAGAGTACAAGATGCAGAGGGAGGATGGTGCACTGCTTAATAGGGAGTGACTACAGTAGATCTTAGAGTTCTAGAATATTGACATGAGCTGTGACAGAATCCGTAGGATATTTTTCCTTAGCCAAGGAATTTGTGGTCAAGATCCTAAAGAGGTTCAAGATATTGGACTATATCTACACCAGTGGAATAAAACCTGGAGTTTCTATGTGATCCTACTTTAGAGATAGTTGATGTCACAATCTAAAGGAAGAAGTTTGGTTTGTTAATGTAGTTGATGAACACAAGACCGAATATTTTCTTTGCAGTGAATACTTTGATCCAGTACATAGTGGAGCCTACATGTGTTCACATGGTTGGAGAAAATAACATGGTGTGTTACCTAAAGGTTACAATTGAGTATGGCCTTAGATATGTGAGATACCAAAGGATATTCCTACAAGGAGCCGATGAATCAATTTGGGTTGTAAGTGCTACAAACAGAAAGAGTACTCTAGGATGTCATAGAAAGTGGACCAGTGTTGATCTCATTGCAACCGACGATGAATGTATTGCAACTAAGAAGAAAGCAAGGGAATATTCCTCAATTGATGAGAAATGTGTACCTTGATCCAGAGGAATTCTACCAATGAAGACAAAGATCATACTCTTAGAAATTTCAGCATTGGATAAGAAGGGATGCATTTGGAGGCACACATAGATTCAGCACCGGTACACAGGTCCTATGTGATTTGTGGTGTAGAATATTTGCTCGGCCCTTATGGGAATGAGAAAGATAGGCACAGGTCCTCAAAATAAAATGATGAAATAGAGCATGTTGTCGAAGACTCCAGTAATGCATGCAAGGAGATCAATATCAAGAGGGAGCCTACCAAACTAACAAAGATAAGTATTTGAATTGGCATTTCCTATGTAGAGAGTTTCTTAAATGACATTGTTTAGTTGTGTACATATCTATGTTCAAGGAAATCTATTATTTGTGATAGAGTGTTTGCATTAATGAACATTATAATACTAATATGCATGTGATGGGTAAGAGGCCTATGGTACTATACAACATTCCATTTCTACTTATCTAGAATGAAACATCTTTGTTGGCATGTTGGGAGTAGCGCACACTCTTAATAATCTCTTGGTAGAGATGGAAGACATATAGAAACGTTACCGTATGTATACAGGATATGGATGAATGATGTCTTGGCTAAAATATTTGCATGAATGTATGACATATACCTTTCTGCATAATAATTTGTCATATTATGAAATGTTTCTAACCATGCAATTGATGTATTTTACTTGTAGGAAGGATCGTATGCAATCACCTACAAGAGAAGAATAATGAACTTGCGGATGTACAAGAGAAGAATGATGAAGTTGCGAATGTACAAGATAAGAATGATGAAGTTGCATATGTACAAGAAAAGAATGGTGAAGTTGCGAATGTACAAGGAAAGAATGATGAGGTTGTGTATGTACAAGAGAAGAATGATGAGCCCCAATGGTCTAGTCACTGTACAGATATCCTGGTCATATCTTCATGGGTAGATCTTAATATGGTTGGCGACATCACCAAGGGTGGATTCCAGTATGATTGGTCATATATCTAAGGATAGATCCCAACATGGTTGGTGGAATCCCCATAAGTAATATCCTAGGAAGGTTGGTCGTATCTTCGAATAGGAAGATCCCAACGAGTTGTGGTCTTGCATTTATTTGTGGTCGTTGTGGTCCTTCATTAATTTGTGAACGTTGTGATCTTGCATCAATTTTTGGAAATTGTGGTCATGCATTCATTTGTAGATGTTGTGGTATGGCATTCATTTGCATACACTGTGGTCTGGGATTCATTTGCATACATTATGGTCATGCATTCATATGCATACATTGTGATATGGAATTCATTTGCAGACCTTGTGGTCCTGCATTCATTTGTGGACGTTGTGGTATGGCATTCATTTGCAGACGTTGTAGTCCTGCATTCATTTTCAAAGGTTGCGATCCTACATTCATTTGTGGATATTGTGGTCTAGCATTCATTTGCAGAAATTGTGGTCCTACATTCATTTGCGGACAAGGAGATTTCAACATTCTTGATGTTGTGGGTCATTCTGCATTAATTTGTAATGTTGTGTTGTGATGCTGAGGATGAGGGTACCTAAAATGATGTGATGTGATGTGATGCTCATAGTGATGTGACGAGATGTGATGATCCCGATGACGCGACGATATGTGATGCTCGTGATGATAAAACAAGATGTCATACTCATGATGATGCAATGAGATGTGATGCTCGTGATGATACAACAAGATGTGATGCTCGTGATGATGCGACAAGATGTGATGCTCTTAATGATGTGACGACATGTGATTCTCATGATGATGCAACAATATGTGATACTTGTGATTATGCAACAAGATGTGATACTTCTAATGATGTAACGAGATGTGAAGCTCATGATGATGCAAGGATATGTGATGCTCATGATGATGTGACAAGATGTGATGATTGTGATGATGCAAGATGTGATGCTCGTGATGATGCGACGAGATGTGATGCTCGAGATGATGCGATGAGATGTGATGCTCGTGATGATGCAATGCGATGTTATGCTCATGATGATGCAAGGAGATGCCATGCTCATGATGTTGTGACGAGATGTGATGCTCGTGATGATACGATGAGATGATGATGTGATGAGATGCTATGCTCATGATGACGCAACGAGATTCCATGTTCATGATGTTGCGACAAGATGTGATGCTCGTGATGATATGATGAGATGTGCTGATCGTGATGATGAGACAAGATGTGATGCTCATGATGATGTGATGAGATGTGATTCTCATGATGATGTGATTGTGATATGATGATCAATATGTGATGCTATGTGATGATGATGTTCCACGGATGATGATGATGTTTATGTAGTTGTGAAAAATTCCTATGGCATATAGACTTACCAGTTAGTTGTACATATGTATTGTTGTGCTATATAATACATTCCTTGTTAAGAGGGAGTGTTAAACAAATGTACATTAGAGATAATTTGAGGTCAAAAATGGGCCTCAAAAGGACCAAAATGTACTATAAAAATCAACCAATTACATTCTAGTAGATGACATCATCCCCCATGGTTGAGCTGGCATTGCATGAGTTAAGAATGCTTATTTGTCACATTTTCTATGGTGGATGAAAATCCATATTTAACCAAGGTAGTGGTACAAGTACTTTTAAGTCATAAAGTGAAGTACTCACAATAAAAGTCATCTCACACTTTCTCATAAAATAATATTATTGTTATTTTCAAGAAAAGTACTCACAATTCGTTTTCTCATAAAATAATATTATTGTCATTTTCAAGTAAAGTACTCATAATTCATAAAAACGTCTTTTCACATTTTTTTATAAAATAATATATTGTCATTTTCATGTTTTTTAATTTTAAATTATATATTCACTCAATTGTATTTAATATCATAATGTCAAACTAATATATATAGATAGATAGATAGATATATATAGATATATATATAATCTTGTATTTTTAAAATAAATTAAATTCATGAATGACATTTATATGAAAAAAATATGTTAGTTATGCATATAAATTAAATTCAGTTTTGTTTGATTTTATTTACAAGTTCAAGACAAATAAATGTTAAAGGACAATCAATTTTTGGGAATTTACAATGAATCTTAGTCACATCATTCTAGAGTTATTTTATTAATTTTATTTATAGTCAATTTAGAAAAGTAACTCAACCATGGTTATTTATATTGTGCATAAAAAGTAGTGTAGAAGGTGAGTTGTCATATATACTTACCCCATAAAACCCCTAACTCATAATATTTTAATATATCTTATATTTTTGTAGTACATCTCTTAGGAGGCCCATTTTTGACCTCAAATTCTCTCTAATGACTATGAAAGATATTCTATTTTGTATTATTATTATTATTTCCCCTTCTAGAGATGGTGTTCCTCTGGTTAGGGATGTCATTGGTGTATTTGGTCTTTCAAAGCCTTCAAGTAAAACCTTTTTTGTAATTCGGGTTAGTAGTACCCACAAAAGTATTATTAAAATGTATTTTTGAGTATCCCAATGAAAATAGGCCTTGATTGGGAGGAGAAATCATCCATGTTGGGTTATTAGGCATCTCCAATTATCAATATAAATAGGAGAGGTGCCTCCTTCATTTAGACACACTAAGAACTCAAGCAATTGCGCTAGAGACAGAAGGAGCAGTCCATCTAAAGGATAGTAAGCAGTCTAGGCTTATCGGTGGTGTATTAAAAGTCTTATTCTTGAGTCTTACACTGTACTTGGTTTAAGTCTTTATCAAGGAAGTTTTGTTGTGTTTTATCCCCCATAAAGTTTTCCCAGGATAAATATCTGTGTTTTTTGTGTGGTTGTGCTTATCTTTCTTTCAGTGATCCTTTTTCATATGGTTATGATGTTATGATGATAAATGTTTTTAGATCTTGTATAACCATTAAAAATTGAACATCCTTATGTTGTCCATTTAAAGGTTGGATATTTATGGATGGTTCTTATGGATATGGTCATTTTGTAGGACCAAATCCTAATGATTCAGGCCATAACATTTTTCTAAACTCATGGGACAGTTTGGTTGTTTCAAGGTTTGGTGCACTATGGAATGTTCTAGGGATATGGTCATGGTCTACGAATAGGGAATATGAGAAGATTATAATAGGGCTCAAACGAGGTAGGATTCATAATGATTAGGGATCAAAACATGATAATGAGTTAGGGTGTTAGGATTTTTAGTGTGTTTTAGACTATCACAATTAGAGGTTGCAATGTAATATGATATCAACATGTTCAAGGTAAAAATATCTTAGGAGATGACTGTGTTTTGGATCATATTATGTCTATAGTAATAATAGTTCAAGGTTAAGGTGTATTAAGGGTGATCTATTGGTTCAAGTTAAAAACAATTAAGTCTTGATGTGTGCCATGGATGGGCCATATAGTGGAAGTTGCAAGAGTCAATATCTTGATCTATCACTGCCATCAACTTAGCATGAATTATAGTTGTCGATTCTCCCATAGACAAAAAAAATAACACTCTTATGTGGTCAAACGATATAAAGTTTAACATTAATATTTAACATTAGTATCAAGTCACTAACACATTGTATGTAACATAAACATCAATGGATCCTAAATATAAAATTATCAAATGGCATCACTCTAGCAATTTTAGTCTTGTTCCAAATAGACTCCAAAGGGATTTATAAAATATAGATATGAACACATGATCTCTTAGGATTCACATATGGAGCTTAGAGGGGAACCCCTGTGTTCAAATTTCATTGATGTAATAGAGCATGGAGCCCCCTTTTCACACACGTGATTAAAAGGTGAAACCACAATCGGTGTACAACTTTATATCAAAATGTCTAGCAGTCAAATAAAATTTAAAAATTTAACGACAATCCATGAAATAAGGGTGCAATGAATGATGAGCGATTAAATTACAGTAAAATGGAGTGATCAAATCACAGTACAACCTGTTAGGGACCATTATTGGGCTATGGTTGCATCCAATCTTGTCACAAACCCACCATCATTGTAGAAAAGTGGCCTAATAGAGTGCTTCAAACACGCTTTTTACCTCTATGTGCAAACCCTAACTGTCATTAATTATGGGTGTAGGAAATATGATTTTGCGACAAATGTGTCCAAAATATATTCTTCTATATTCGTTAGTTGATTTTGGTCTCATGACAAGGGATCGTGTTTTTTCATCTTTGAGAACTAGTTAACCATAAGGAAATTTAATTAAGACCATGGCATGTGGTTGACTAGATGGTGGGAAATCCACAAAGGAAAATTCCCATGGGTATGATGAATGGGAAGGGGAATATAGAGACCCGTCTTAATGTTGGTTGATTTATAGATGTTGTAGGAAACACATAGAAAACAAAACCTTGTATAGATTTTCTTCACATTCTTGTAGAGGAGAGGCCAAAAAAATAATTTGTTAAGCATAACCAAACTATTTTGGATACAAAAATGTCTTATTGTCTTGTAATATTGATCTTTCAAAATGAGTTTGAGACACACATATATTGCTAAGTTAGAACAAATCCTCGCCTAGATGAACCTTAATTAGGTGAAAGGTACTTTTTGGGATATCAACATATAAATGAACATATGTTATATCTACTAGATAATGTCAAGGTCAAAATAATTAAAGGTAAAAGTGTGTTAAGGTTGATAAGGTGTGTAGAGGTGTGTCAATGGAAAAATATTTTGTTACCCTTTTTCTCAAGCATGATTTCAACCTTGGTTCAATGGGAGTTTGTTAAAAGGTCAAAACATAGGGTCATGCATTCACAATCTTCCCACACATTGATATTGTCACTAATTCAAACAAAAAATCGAAGAATTCACCACTTCATTGATACTACAACTCAAAATCAAAGAGAGGAATCAATTGCATCCAAGGAGAGACCACTGCATCCAAGGAGAGGTCACTTCCATGTCCAATGAGAAATCAGTTGCATGTCCAAGGAGATACCACCTATGCATCAAAGGAGATACCCCACAATGTTTTTCGTAAGTTCCTTAGGATCTAATTCCATGTGTTTATATGGTACCTTCCATGTTTTCTTTTTCTTACCTTTTAAGACTACCAAATTCCTTTCCCAAAATGCCTTTACTACTTCTTAAGAATGTCAAATTTCATTTTTTCCAAAGAAAATCAAAACATATAATGATTAGCACCATCCATGATTTTTTATCACCATGAATTGGATTCTACATCCCTTTAACCTCAGAGTTCATAATAGCAATGCTTCCCATAAACATCCACTAAATTTTAAGGATTGATTCCCCATCGAAAAAACTAGAAGAACATATAGACCTCACTTCTTGAATATTTGATCACCGACTTCTTAGAATCATGCCATATTCACTCCATAAGCAAGCCTAAAGGCTTGAATTCAGCTGAGCTAATGAATATTAACCATTAGATCATGATTATGAGTATTATCTTGATAAATTAAATAAAGTCTCCACTAAGGATTGTTATCAAATACTTAGTAGGTAAATTATAAAATTTCTTTTTAACATTCAAATCTATCCCATACTACACCCATGTTGTAACTAGGGATTACAACCAATGGTTGTTAATGTTGTAACTAGGGATTTCATCCCTTGTAATTTTCTCCCTCTCTCCATACCTTATTTTCCAACCAATTTTGCTTCGCATTGTCCTTATGGTTCAAAAATAGGTGGCATGGCTTTGATTCCCTGTCTACTAACTTGGAACCACTATGTCAAAATGAAGGGGATAATAATGGGTAAGTTTATGCTTGTTAAACATATTCAATCCACACAAGCAACCAAGCATATGTGAATTCAATATCCCATGGAATTTTATCCCCTTATATAGTCACTCTCCATGAGAGGGAGGCTGGAAGGTGTGACTATAGAGAGCCTTTTCCCAAGCCTAAATAGAGGTGGCTAAGGGGTAGAACCAAAATATATGCATTAGAGTCTCAACACACCCATATCGGGTAAAAGAAAGTTACACCAATCAAATGTTTCATCGTAAACAAGTAGTAGACCTCACTTAAAGGTTCCCACTACAAATGGCTAACATGGTGTTACTCTCAAAAAGGGAGGATAACATGGCTAACATGGCTAACATGGCTAACAACATAACAATTTTTCTAAAAAAAAATATTTTGGATACTCAAACTCAAGTTGGGAGGCTTATTAGGTTTCTTCTCCATCATCCACACAATGTTTTAGTTATTTTCCATGCAAAAGTGTTGGTGTGCATGCCTCATAAGTGGCGAGCATGCACTTCTTTATGCTTTGTTATAGATTTGCAAGTATAAAAGGTAATCGTGGGGAGGTCCACAAGTTTTGAAAGAAAACCTGCAAATCTATTTGAATGAATATTTTTCAATGTTTTTTACATTGTTTTGACCTTTAGAAGAATTGGAGTCCCTTTCCCAAGGTCTTAGTTGTTTCTTAGGTTCTAAATAAGCGAATGAAGGTGTCTTACTTTTTCAAACCCTAGTGATATATAGTGCATGTTGTCACGTCCCCAACCCTCCAACTGACGAAGAGGACGCAACTGAACATGCTAACTAAGCACCTGGGAAAAACCATGCCCCATGAACATAAACAAGAAGGTAATATAAAATGCATGCTGATAAAATCATACATAGATGCAAGATGCAATATACATCTGCAGATATTTAATTCACGTAAACATATAGCAGAATAAAATGCATGTCATCATACATTCACAACACATAAGCACTCATCATGTTCATTCATAAAATATTACAGTTGTAAGGACTTAAGCACAAGAATACTTATCTTCAGGAAAGCTTGTCCCACAACCAACTACGTCGTTGTAATGTTCCACCCAACCATAGGCCCGTGTTCTCATCAATCTCTCAGCAACACTGCCACCCCCAAGCTGGGCATGATTCCACAAGGAGTAAGGGGAAACTAGCAGGCTCACACGTAGCCAAGGATACACAACTCAGCCAAGACAACACAGTTTGGTTTATCAGGCCAATGGTACACAAAAATGCATAGCCAAGCCAACAAAGTTGGGTTTATCAGGCTATCAGGATATGGAAACGCTAATTGCTAAGCTAGTGGGCTCACTGAAGAGATAAGGGCACCTATACCAGATCTATCTTGACTTCTAAGACATCCACACACACCCAACACAAGGAATCATCCCCTTATCTGCTGCATAGTCCCTCAGGCCATGACTTCCCTTCTAGAGCTATTCATGGAGTGTAGAGAAGAAATCCAGCCCTCTAGCTCTGTCTGTGAGGCTCCTGCACACACTAGGTTTATCAAGCAAGCTCAAATCCCATTTCCACTCCTGATTCAATTCAGGCCAAAGCCAAAAGATGCACCCATAACACAATATGATTTCTAGGTTTGAGGAAGAACAGTTTGGGCAACAAAAATGAATTACCAGGATGGGTAAAACAGTTCCCTAACAACAATTCAATTTCTAGGGACGTTTTGGCCCTAACATGGCCAAAACAGACTCAACAACACCCAAAATCGTGGTTCTCTTATTCCCCTCACTGGGCATTGCCAGAAAACAATTTCTAGATTGGAAACAATGGAAAAAATGCAACAACAATGTGGGGAAGGAGACTCAACCATTGATAATCACCAAAAATGATTTCCCAGCTTGAGCAAAATGAGGTAACAACAAAAAAACGTGAATGATTTCACACACAAGAAGTTTTGAATGCCTAAGAGAGCTCACGTGAAGGAACAATGGTGAGGTAAAACATGAAAACATCAAAGCATGGTAGAATGACATACATTTTTAGGTTTTTACTTGCCCAAGGAATCAAAACGCGTTTTCCAAAAATTGATGGCTTCTCCAATTCAAATTTGGGGCTGTCATACCTTGCCCATCCCATGCAATAACCAACTCAATCAATTTCTAGTAGTAATAAATGATTGGGTGAATAAGACAAGAAAGGTAGTTGACAGTTTTGAAGGGTTCTCCCTTTGACATTTGGATTTTCCCCATTGGCTCCAAAGGTTTGAATATTCTCCCCCCTTTATCCTTAGGGAATCATGCCCCTTCTCATTATGGTTGCATTGACATAGCTGGTTGTGGGTATCTTAATTAAAATGCATATGTACATGGTGTCCATAATTATAACGTGCCTGGCTAGCACAAAATACCATCATCATCGATTTTAGTTGCTGAAACATAAAATGATAAATCAATGGTGGGGCTTTTTCCCTTAGCTCCACACCATGATTAATTACAATATATACATCATATGCATTTAATGAAAACGGGGTCAAAACCGGGGTGTTACACATGTCGTATATTCAATTTTCAAACAAAGATGGTAAAAGTTGACCCAATCTATTTCATAACAATTACTGTTGGAACAATCTGTTGAGCTGTTGTGACTTTTGTTCTTCATAAAAAATCATAATTGGCATTCAAAATTGAATCAAAATTACATTATGTGTCTCAAGACTGCATATACAAATCAGACCCAAATCTTCACATAGATATTACATCCTTTTGAAAACTAAGAACTATTTCTATTAAAAAAATAAAACCAAAACTCTAGATAAAGAATTTTTCCATCACCTCATAACTTCACACTCTTCTAGTTATATGTCTTACATTTATTTAGTTAATAAATTTGTGTAACTAGTTTAGAATATTTTTAATCTTATTAATATACTCTTGTTCTATGTATTGCATATTGAAAACACTATTTCATGCATAGAAAGAGATCTACACAAATTTCCTATTAGTACGCCAAAAGAAAAGATAGAAATTTGCAAATCCATCATGAATAAAATTCCACTAGATTCATATAATATAATTACGCAAGTTTTCCACCTTATTATCTTTATGTGGATTCATCGCATCTTCTATCCGTTGTAATCAACCATGGTGAATGGGAATAGAAATTGAGAATGATTGCATACATGATTCTAAATGAACAATGCACATATACATTCATAATGGTTAGATCTGTTGTTTACAAATAGAATTACTACAACCCTTCTACACACCTACTTTCCTATAAACTACAACTGGAAGAAAATCCTTGGAAAATAAACTATTAGGTCTAAGCGAACTATTGAAGCCCCATCGCACCATTTCAGTCTGGGAAATGGCCTGCCACAATTGGAGATGGATTAACCATCCACTACTGTAAATGAATATGATAGGACAATATGGTGCACCTATGGGGAAGATGAGTGTGTTTGTTTTACTGATGATGATTAGGAATTTAAAAAAAACTTGATCAAATGTTGTCTATTGTACATTATATTGATAAGTTTATGTGTAAACATTGATATATGATTATAAATGAAATCTTGTCAAATAAGCGGCCATCTCGTCAGCTTCACGTTTATTCTCCCTCAGAACGTGGTGAAACTTTATTCCTACATTTTCGTCGGGTTGAAGAATAACTTCTCCCACTCCTGTCACCCCAAGGCTCCTCACAGTCTTTAAAGACATATGTAAAATTGGCTAGTAATAAGGGAGATTACATATCGGAGCATTGGTACCCATACAAAGGAGTTGCTGGTCAATTATCATTTCAATATGATCTAGGAATCAGGTAACTATGGTTAATTAACACGCATGTGCATCATTTAAAAAAAACAATGCATATTGTATATCAATTATTTGTCATTACATATATTTTATGTTGTAATCTTGATGAAGGAAATTGAGAACTTCTATCCATCTTTTTTCATCACGTATGTTGCATGTTGGTCGATGGAAAGGAACAGATCATGGGTAGGTTAAATAATATATGGCCACATATATGTTCATTATTGTATTGTACATTGTTCTCTTTTATCCTAATGCAATGTTTATTGGTATGTAGTTTATGGAACTTATATGATATGATTCTTTCTAGGATCCAATCTCATCACCTCGGGATGACATAAATATCTAAGGATCTATTGATCCTCTTGTAGCTATTCGAAAAAAGGTTAAAATTTTAAACTTTCGGGATTGGTGGCCACTAAAAATACTCCTAAGAACGAAAGAAGAAGTGAATTCTTGATGGAGCACATCAAGAAGTACAATGTTTGTTTTTTTTTATAAATATTCCATTAATTCCTTTAATTAATATATATATATATATATACAAGTAACAACGTTCGGGAAACCCTTGGGTACTTCCCCATTTATTTTAGGATGGTACCGAAGGTAAACCGCCGGCCCTGTTTACGGGGCCTAACCTGGTGGGGACATCGAGTGAGGCCTCGGCATAGCCACCCAGGGATTTGACCCCGAGACCTTCTGCTAGCATAAACAACTCTCAACCACTTGATCTAACCCATCGAGCTGTATATATATATATATATATATTAAAGGAATCCAAGAGCCTAACTTGTTGAATTATATATTCACAATCATTCTTGAGACAGTTTGAACTTAGTGTCGAGAGTACCACTAGACATGCATCTATACTTGTACCCTCTATCTTGTTTCACATTCTATTGGTTCCTCAATTCCTTTTATTGCCACGTCTTCCCATAGATCTACACCTAGTTTTTGTGTGAGGAATTTTATAGCCCCATTTGTACATACGACCCTTGGGTCTAGTACTCATGTGACTTATTCATATTAGGTCGATATGAGTCCTATGACGCCAGGATTAATCCTCGAGAGCACCGAGAAATTATCAGTTTCTTTAGAGGTGGACTATGATTTGGCTCCATCGATAGGATTATAACTCAGTAATTACGTCTAATCCATTGGCATACTTTCATTTTATACAACGATGAATAGTTTCATATTAATTATATTTGTCTAATCATAATATTTTATTACAATGTTGGAAATAACGTGTACTACCAACAATTGCAAGAAAATAATTTTTCTTTGTAACACTCCGGTTTTGACCCCATGGTATTAAAATTGTACATGATGTAAATATTGTATTTAAATCATGGCGAGGAGCTCAAGGCCAAGGCCCTTCCATGGATTTGGTGTTGTGTGTATCAATGATCAAGGTTGATGCTGATGGTTATAGCGCTAAGTCAAAGACACTGTATTTTGAGATATCATGTAAATATGCAATTTAATAAAATACCACAACTAGCTATGCACTACAACGAAAGAGATGGGGGCATGATTTCACAAGGAATAGGGAGGGGAGTTAGTCAAACTCCTGAGCTATAAGGTGAGGCCAGATGTCAATGGGAGAGCCCACAAACCCTCAGCTACCTTTTTTTCCTCTGCACTCGATCATTCAATTATTCCAGAAGAGCGGTTAAGGCAGTTAATGCCTTGGGTAGAGCAAGGCATGGAAATCAGATTTCAGGTCTAAGAAAGCCTACAGTCTGGGAAGACGCATTCTTGCTTCTAGAGCAAGTAATCATGTGAAGGTGTGCCTGGTCCGTCATTACGGAGTTTCCTAGAATGTTTTGGTGATTCCTTCCATTTCGAGGGGGATTCAATTATTCATGACCTAGGGTTGTGGAAGGGGGTGGTCCAGGGTTTAGTGTAGATTGCTGAATGTCCATGAGTATTATCCCATAGAGTTCTTCCTCCTCACGTAGTGAGAGCTAGCAGAGTATAGCTTCATGTTTTTGCAGTGCTTTGTTGTGTTACAGAGTGGTATGGAGCCCTGGTCTCTTGTGTACAAGTGAAACCTTGTTTCTCCTGCGTTACGGAATGGAGCCTTGTGTTGTTGTGTCTCCTTGTGGTTTGTTGTTATTTGTGCCCTGGTTTGGGTCTGAACTGTATGCAAGATGTAGGAGTGGAAGAGACGTCGAATTGGATTGATAAACCTAGTGAAGAGAGGAACCTCACAAAAAGATCATAGTGGCTTGTAAATCTTCTATGCACATCCTGAAGAGCACTTGAAGGGAAGGTATATACCGAGGGACCATGTAGAAGAGAAGGGTATACTTCCTTGTGTTGGGTGTGTAGGTATTATGGATGCCATGCTAGATAGATATTGTGGAGGGGTCCCTATCTCTGTCAATGAGCCACTAGCTTATCCATTCTTCCTTTCCACTGCCTTAGCATCCTAATAAACCAAAACGTAGATTGGCTTGGCTAACAACCTAATAAACCCAATGGTTTATTTCCTTGGCTAGGAAGCCTGATAAACCCAATCATATAGTGGATTAATTAAGCAGCCTAATAAACCCAACGATGTGTTGGTTTGGTTGTTTCTTGATGTGCATTTTGGCCATGTGTAATCCCTAGTTGGACAACCTGATAAACCCAACTGTTAGTTGACTTGGCTGAGTATCCTGATAACCCCAACAATGAGATGGCTTGGCTAAGTAGCCTGATAAACCCATCTATTAGTTGGCTTGGTTGGTCTTCAATGTGATTGTTGGATTGACTGCCTACAATCTGATAGAACCAACTGTTAGTTGGCTTGGTTGAATAGTCTGATAAACCCAGCAGTGTAATGGCTTGTTTGACTTAGCATATTGATAAACCCAAGGGTGTGTCAGCTTGGCTAGACAGCCTAATAAACCCAACTGGAGGTTGGCTTGGCTGTGTTTTGATGTGTTCTAGATATGTGTGAGCCTGGTGTTCCCTAGTTCCTTGTGGAAATTATGCCCATCTCGGGGTTGGCAGTTGTGCTGAGAGATTGATGGATACAACTAGCCTATGGTTGGGTGGAATGTCGTAGCGACATAGCTAGCTGAGTGAAAACTTCATCTTCAAGATAAGTATTCTCTGGTTATTTATAATTCTGCAATGTATTTGTTTATGAACATGTTGAATTTCTTTAATGCTTGCTAAAGGATTCAAGTAGAGTTTGTTGATGTTATATTTCTTGCATTTTACATCTGCATATGCCTTGTATTTTCCACTCCATTTTGCTTAAGTTCAATGGAGGCTAGAATCTTGGTTACAGAGTCAGAATGCATCTAACTTAAGTGTTTCCACACCCCAGAATCCGCCTGCGGAAGGTGAAAGGCGAGAGGCGGAAAGAGAAGTTGAAACAAGGAAAACTGTTGGTTTTCTGCACCCTGGAATTGTCCTATGGAAGGAGGAATGTGGAAACAAAAAATGGTCGAAAAATTATAAGAAACAATGTGTTTTCCGCATCGCAGAATCCGCCTACCGAAGGAGGGAGGCAAAAGTCGAAAAGAAGAAAAATGTTGGTTTTTCGATTCTCGAAGTCCGCAGTGGAAGGTAGAAAGAGGAAGGCGGAAGATGGATAAATGACTCTGTTGTATTTTAAGTTTCCACTATACTGAGCACATAGTGAAAACATAGGAATTAACAATGGAGTTTTGCAGATTTCCATCTGCCGCAAGCTACATTGTAGAATGCAGAATGTAGAGGGAGGAAGGAAAAAAAGCCAGGTTCAACGCGGAAATGAATTTTCCAGTTACAGAGGGGATCTGTTGATGGAGGAACTACTGTACAGTGGATTTTAAGCTTCCAAAGGAATGTGGAATGGGTGTTTCATGACCCATGACTAGATGTTTTAAAGGAAAAATTTTATGTATGTCTAGCACCAACATATGGGTACATGACAGTGTGGTATCAGAGCTATTGGTTACAACATTGGGACTAGATGGGCCAAGCGAATATTTTTCAGAACTATTGCTTTCAACATTGGGCCTAAATGGGCTAAGTTGAATATTTTTACAGAGAGAAAACTAGAGTGAACAGTCGGTAAGTGGTTTTTAAAATCTGAGATTGTCACGCAGCTAACAATGGTGTTTATTAACACGTTTTTGCATATTCATAGTGCAGTTGGAAAAGTTGGTTTTGGATCAGCGATGAGAATCAACAACATGAATGATGCATAGGATCCCTATGGGCTCGAGGTAGATGCCATGCAGGAAAACATTCGAGTTGGAAATGCTGAAATAGAATCCAATGGAAGAATATATCAAGATACTCCCCCAGGTATTGTAGCCACCATGAGAAGCCTAAGGGTGGGATTGCAAAGTTGTAGAGAAGAAAATTAGAGGATGATTAAAGATCAAGAAGAGAAGAATTAGTTGAATGCATCCATGCTGTAGAGTTTGACAGACATCCAAAGGCGGATGAAATTTGGGCATCGAACAACAAATTCGGCAGGGAGTAGGAGTGGTGCCAGAAGAAGAAAAAGGTATTATAGTGAATCATCTGACTCTGAAGGATCCACTATGGGTTCAAGATATTCTTCTCATAGGAATAAGATAAATAGGCATTACCAAAACAGTTCACATGATGAATTCAAGAATGCAAATCCTCCTACATTTAATGGTGAGGTAAATTCCTGACAAGAAGCTGAAGCTTGGTATCTTGGGATGAGAAAGTATTTCCAAGTCCAAGACTACTCTGAAAGTCTGAATGCAAGGATATCCATATTCATCTGACTGTAAGAGCTCCTATATGTTGGGAGCACCCCAGGAAAGTGAGGAATATCAATGACTGAAAGATCGTGTGGAAGGAGTTCAAGAAATATTTCAAGCAGAAGTACCTCTCTGATAGGTACTATGACGATAAGATCAAAGAGTTCCATGAGCTGAGATTGGGAAAGCTGACCATGGAAGAATATGCAAATAAGTTCTTGGATTTGTTGAGGTATGTCAGATACATCAGGGATGATAAAGTGAAAATTCATCATTTTTTGAGTGGGCTATCTCAGTCATTTAAAGATAGGATTGATTTTGATGAACCTCAAACTCCAAAAGAGGCTATAAGGAAGGCCAAGTATTGCTATGACCATAATAAAGGAAAACATGATTACCATAAGGAATGGAAGGATGAGAAGAATGAGAAGTTTGACCAAAGGAAGAAAGTTTTCAAACCCTCTCACTTCTGAAGTCAAGGACAACCAAAATGATGGGAGAAAATCCAAGACATCCAAAGGAGATCAGAGAACCGCTCCAATTTTGGAGATGTGGAGGAAACTATATGTGTAGGAACATTCTGCATGAGACTGGGAATGTAACGCAAGTTCACAATGTTCAAGAAGTAGGATCTATGGTTCAAGTGGTAAGGACCATCCCTAGAATCCATGCAATGCTTGAGGACCGCGAGGTAGATCATCAATCAACTATGGTTGAAGTTGAAGGTAAGATTGTTGACCAATCTTTTTTTGTTTTGATTGACCCTGGATCTACTCACAGTTATATTACTCCTAGAATTGTTAAGATTTGTGCTTTTAAGAAATTAAATCATAGAAAACCATGGTTAGTTCAACTAGCCACTGGAACCAAGAGAAAAGTTAGTGAAGTGGTAGAAAGATGTCCATTATTCATGGATGGCTTCGTCACTTATGCAAACCTGAATGTTATACCACTTGGTTCCTATGATATTATCCTTGGAATGGACTGGTTAGAAGTGCACAAAGTTAATATTGACTATTACAACAATACTTTTGAATGCATGGATGAAGAAGGAAACCCCAAGGGTTGTAAGAAGCATTCCAAAGGTGATTTCTGTTAGGCAGATTTTAGCAATGAAGCTGAAGAAGTTCTGGAGGAAAGGTTATAGTTTGTATGCATCCCATGTTTTGGAGGTAGAAGAGGATGCAACTCCTAGGTTGGGGGACTTTCATGTATTGCAAGAATTCAGGGATGTTTTTCTTGATGAGATTCCAGGACTTCCTCCAAAGAGAGACATTGATTTTACAATTGACCTTGTACCTGAAGCAGCACCAGTGTCCAAGACACCCTACAGGATGAGCACACCAGAATTGTTAGAGATGAAGATGCAATTGCAAGAGTTGTTGGAAAATAAATACATCAGGCCAAGTTTTTCCCCATGGGGAGCACTAGTTCTATTTGTGAAAAAGAAAGATGGTACACTCAGGTTATGTATTGACTACAAACAGTTGAACAAAGTCACTATGAAAAATAAATACCCTTTACCTCGAATTGATGACATTTTTTATCAAATGAGAGGAGCAAAGGTATTTCCAAATATTGACTTGAGGCCTGGTTACCATCAGGTAAGAATCAAAGAGGAATATATTCATAAGACAACCTTTGGAACAAGGTATGGACACTATGAGTTTGTGGTGGTACCATTTGGTCTTACAAATGCACCATCTACATTCATGTGCCTCATGAATAATGTTTTCATCAAGTATCTGGACAAGTTTGTTCTTGTCTTCCTAGATGACATTCTTGTTTATTACAAGAATGAAGAAGAGCATGAAGAACATTTGAGAATGACATTGCAATTGCTAATGGATCATAAGCTCTATGCAAAATTGAGCAAATGTGACTTTTATAAATATAGAATTCATTATTTGGGTCACATTATCTCAGATGAAGGAATATATGTGGACCCTGATAAGATTGAATCCATTATGAATTTTCCAACTCCAAGAAATGTGACAGATGTGAGATCTTTTATGGGACTTGTAGGGTACTACAGGAGATTCATTCAAGGATTCTCCAAGGTCTCACATTAAATCACTTCTTTGCAAACTTAATGGGATAAAGTTTGAATGGACACCAAGATGTGAAGAAAGCTTCCAGCAGTTGAAGAATCTTCTTACAAGTGCACCAATTTTGAATATTGTAGACCCAAAAAAATACTTTGTGGTGTGTACTGATGCATGTAATCAAGGACTTGGAGGAGTTCTTATGCAAGACAACCACATGGTATGCTATGAGTCAATAAAGTTCAAGGATCATGAGAAGAACTATGCTACTCATGATCTATAACTTGCAGCCATAGTACATGCTCTCAATATGTGGAGGAATTACTTGATGGGAACAAAATTTGAGCTAAGGACATGCCACTGTGGTCTAAAATACTTGTTTGATCAAACAACTCTAAATGCTAGGCAAGCTAGATGACTAGAGTTTTTGTGTGAATTTGATTTTGAAATTAAACAAATAAAAGGAAAATAAAATAAAGTGGTTGATGCACTCAATAGGAAGGTGCATGAAATGCACATGGCATCTCTTAGTATTTCCCAACCATATTTAAGGCAACAGATTATTAATCATATTGTTGAAGATGAAATGTACGTATGAGTAAAGGACAAGTTGCAGAAGAAAAGCCTTGAAAAGAAGTATGAGGGATATAAATTGGAAGAAGATGAACTTCTTACTTATAAGAACATAATTTATATTCCAAATGTAGCAGATGTGGAGAGAATTGTTATGGATGAGATCCATCAAACTCCATATTTTGGTCACCTAGGATATCAGAAGACAATTTCTACAGCCAGAAAGCAATATTTTTGGCCAGGAATGAAAAAGGACATTGTTGAGTGTATTTCTAAGTGCATGAAATGTCAGCATGTGAAGGTTGAGCATCAACACCCAGCAGGTTTATTGCAACCTTTTCCAGTTCCGGAATGGAAATGGGAAGTCATTTTCATGGATTTTATTACAGGATTTCCAATGACTATGAGACAAAATGATTCCATTATGGTTGTGGTTGACAAGTTGTCAAAGGCATCACATTTTATACCGGTTAAGTCCACAAATAAATTTGATTCCATTGCAAAAATCTTCATGAAGGATATTTTTAGGTTGCATGGATTTCCTAAGGAAATAATTTTTGATAGGGAGACCAAGTTCACTTCCAATTTTTGGAAGGGTTTGTTTGCATATTTGGGTACAAATCTGAATTTTAGCACCGCCTACCATCCTCGAATTGATGGACAAACAGAGAGAGTGAATCAAGTTCTTGAAGGCATGCTTTTCATGTATGTAATGGACAAACCACCCAAGTGGGAGGATTATTTACACTTGGTAGATTTTGCCTATAATAATGGGAAACAAGCATCATTGGGAATAAGTCCATATGAAGCTTTGTATGGAAGAAGGTGTAGGAAATTAGTGACTTGGGATAATCCACTGAACATGATTGTGCTTGGTCTAGAATTGCTTAAGGAAACGGAGCAAGAGGTTGCAAAGACCAGGCAAAACCTGAAAGCATCCCAAGATAAACAAAAACTCTATGCAGACAAGAATATAGTGCATAGAGAGTTCAGTGTTGGGGATCATGTTTATCTTAGAGTGAGGCCAAGAAGAGTTCCTTGAATCTTGGGAGTTGTTCCAAGCTGTCACCTAGATATTATGGGCCATTTGAAGTGCTCGAAAGAATAGGGCCATTTGCATATATACTTGCATTACTTACTATCACTAGAGATCATAGTTTTTTCATGTTTCTTTGCTTAAGAAATATGTGCATGACCCTAACCATGTGATAAATAGGGATGTGATTCAGGTGGAACCCGAGGGGGAGTTCCAAAACAAGCCATTGCGCATCCTCGACAAGAAGGTCACAGTGCTCTGGAATTGAGTCATTGGACAGGTAAAGGTGTAGTGGAAGCCCTACGGTCCTGATGAAGCTACGTGGGAGCTCAAGGATTCCATGCGATTGGCACATCCATTTTTGTTCAATTTTGCAAAGCATTGAGCACAATGCTAATGAAGGGGGAGGGGAATGTAACACCCTGGTTTTGACCCTACGGTATTAAAATTGTACATGATGTAAATATTGTATTTAGTCAAAATCCTGAGCCATAGGGTGAGGCCATATGTCAATGGGATAACCCACAAACGATCAGCTACCTTTTTGTTTTTTGCACTCAGTCATTCAATTCTTCCAGAAGAGCGGTTGAGGTAGTTAGTGCCTTGGGTAGAGCAAGGCATGGAAGTCAGATTTTGGGTCTGAGCAAGCCTGTAGTCTGGGAAGCCAAATTCTTGCTTCTGAAGCAAGTAATCACGTGAATGTGTTCCCAATCCATCATTACGAAGTCGCCTAGAACTTTTTGGTGATTCCTTCAATCCCGGGGGGGGGGGGGGGGGGGGGGCATTCAATTATTCACGATATGGAGTCGCGGAAAGAGATGGTTCAGGGTTCAGTGTGGATTGTTGAATGTTTGTGAGTATTATCCCGTAGAGTTCTTCCTCCACACAACGATCTAGCAAAGTATTTCTACGCATTTTTGTAGTGTTTTGTTGTGTTACAAAGTGGTATGGAACCCTGGTCTCTTATGTACAAGTGAAACCTTATTTATCCTGTGTTACAGAGTGGATCCCTGTGTTGCTATGTCTCCTTGTGGTTTGTTGTTATGTGTGCTCTAGTTTGGGTCTGAACTATACGCAAGAATTAGGAGTGGAAGATACACTGAATTGTCTTGACAAACCTAGTGAATAGAGGAACCTCACAAAAAGATAACAGTGGCTGGTGAATCTTCTATGCACATCCTGAAGAGTACTAGAAGGGAAGTTATAACCCAAGGGAATTTGTAGCAGAGAAGGAGATACTTCCTTGTGTTGGTTGTGTATGTATTGTGGATGTCAGGACAGATAGATCTTGTGGAGGTGTCCCTAGCTCTGTGAATGAGCCACTAGCTTAGCCATTCTTCCTTTCTACTACCTTAGCAGCCTGATAAACCCAAACGTAGATTGGCTTTGCTAGCATCTTGATGTAAGGTGTATTTGCTTGGTTGGGAATCTTGATAAACCCAATTATATATTGGCTTGACTGAGCAGCCTGATAAACCCAATGGTGTGTTGGCTTGGTTGTGTCTTGATGTACATTTTGGCCATGTGTGATCCCTGGCTCGACAGCCTAATAAAACCAACTGTTAGCTGGCTTGGTTGAGTAGTCTGATAAACCCAATGATATGGATTAGCTGATTATCCTGATAAACCCATCTGTTAGTTGGCTTGGATGGTCTTTAATGTGAATGTTGGATTGAATTCCTGCAGCCTAATAAACCCAATTATTAGCTGGTTTGGCTGAATAGCCTGATAAACACAGCAGTTTATTGGTTTGTTTTCCTTAGCAACCTGATAAACCCAACGGTGTGTTGGCTTGGCTAGACATCCTGATAAACCCAACTGTTGTCTTGGTTGTGTTTTGTGTTAGCTAGAATATTTCACCTTCTGTGGATAGTAAGGTGTTCCACTGGTCTAAATGGTTCATATCCATAACAAATGAAGGACAGAGGTTGAACATCCTCCCTGGACGTCGTAGATACCTAGAATTTGATGCTTCGATAGTAACCCTGTGTACCTACAATAAGCTTAAACACGCAAACACATCAAAGCTGCCAGAATATAATCTACTGATCCATGTTAGTGACTAAGGAATCTAACAACATACATGTGAAATCAAACAACAACAATAATGTGGGATGGAAATCAACTTGCATTAAGATAAAAATGGAGAAGTTTACAATCAAGCCTTAGTGTTGACATGCATCTCCATGAAACCAAGCACTCTCATCCCCATAAGCTCCTACTATAGCTCTCTATGCTCTCCAATGGCTTGGGCCAAGTAATCAATCCAACAGCATAACAATACCTTCAGAGTTTTCCCCCTCAACCATGGATATGAGCTTGTATTTATAAGGCTCAATGGATAGGGATGGTTGAGAGATTAGTGGATGAGGTGGCCTCTAAGATCCTAGGATGAGGGATATCAAGCTCAACTGACCCATAATGATAGGGATAAGGGAAGACACAAGGCTCATCATCTAGAAGCATCGAGAAACTTCTCTTTTTCACTTTTTACCTAGGTTACCACGTTTCTCCTTCAATGACAGAGTGTTTCTGGTAAGAAATGCTTATGGACTAAGGTCCATAAGTGGTGGCACCACTTGTGGACAATAAGGGATAGGCGGTGTGAACAAGGTACCTGAACAACAGGGAAAGCACGGTGCTAGGAATTTTCATGAAAGATTGACAATTAGCATGGGTTTCCACTCCAAGTGTTGGGATTCAGGGCAAGTAGGTATGTCAAAGGTCTTATCACATGATGGTGACAGGATTTTGGTATAACAAGATGCCCCCCAAAGCATGAGTCTTAGAGGGATATGATAAATGAGAGCTTTGAGAGAACAAGTCGTCGCTATGAGGTGAAAATGTCGGCTCAATCGGAGCATGTTTTCAAGTAGGCATCTGTAGTACATCAGTATGTTGACTCATAGACACAAGTAACCAAACTCATGGCTGTAGACCAATACAAGGCAGATCCATGAGAGGAATAAACAAGCATGGCTACTAGAATACAATGTAGATCCATGTGATAGAGGACTCAAACTTGGACATAGCTACCAGACATACAATGTAGATCTATGTCATACATACGCAAATTTGATCATAGCCACGACCATACAAATGTGGATCCATGCCAGATATACAAAACTCCATCGCAACCTAGGGAAAAGAAATGAGTGCTTTAAACAAATACCCAGGGTCTTTGTCTCGTCTTCCAAAAAGTACGACTCTATCCATGTGATTACAATGATCTGAAGTCAAACATGGTAGAAACCACTTGATTACCAGCCAATGATGTGAACCGTTAACAAGTGTGAGGGAGATCACCATTAATGTCAATGATTCCCAAGGTGCTCTAGTACAATCTACTGAGTGTGAATAGATGTCCTGATGTTGAACACCCAGTCGATTCTATCGATCAAAGGTCAATGATGTGAACCTATGTTGAGAGCGAGAGAATTTGTCATTAAGGCATACAAATCTCAAGGTACTAAATATTTTTTCTAAGACTATTTCCCAGATGATGAGCTGATGTCAATGGAAAAAGTCTCATTGAAGGAGGGCCATGATGAGTCCCACATCGACGACACAAAACTCAGAACATAGTTCTAGAATGATGTGAATGTAGTAACTGTAAGACTGACTCAAAGATACTGACACAAAGACTGTGTAGACTGCAGAGGTAAAACTTCTTCAAATCCCCTTTGAACATCGGGCGGCACAACAAAAATACTTGAACGGGACAAACACACAATGCGACAGTGGACAATGCATTCTTTTGAAATACTCAAAGGAGTGACATGACTCATGAAAGTGGATCGTTGCAGAGATCAGCTAAATACCCAATTGACTGACATGATGTGCAGACAAGTGCCATGTTCAAAGGTAACGACAAACAACTGCCATTATTTACAAAATGATTCCCTTCCCATTTCCCCCATCATGATTGATGAGTGCCTCTTTTCAGTTTTATGAGTTCAAAGAGGGTAACAAACACTCGATATAGCTTATCGAAAGACAAGTCCAGACTCATATGTTTTACGAACCTGAGAGAGGAGGGGTTCGTTCCCAAAACGGGTCTCTCAATGTTTAATTTAATGAGTCCATTGAAAGAAAACTTGGTATTGTTCATGTTTAGAGAGTCTGAATGAATATGGAAGAAGACTCCAAAGGGGTCCTTTTTCATATAATTTAGTCTCTAAGGCCCGAAAAAGTGTAAAATCATACCTTAGAGAACTCTTCCAGTCATGATTGGTTGGAGTGTTCCTTTTTCATAAATAGTCCTATCCGAACCGAAAAAGAGATAACCTACCGTTGGACGGACGACTCTTCAAATACTTTAACGAGCGTGAAGAAGACAAGATCGCTCGACAATCTTTTCATATTTAAGGATCCTGAAAAGAGTTTAAAGAGAAATCCATGAGGTTTCTTTACACAATGTCATATTTTACGAGCCTGGAAAGAATCGGAAACAAACTCGACGATCTTTTCGTGGTTAAGGAGCCTGAAAAAGAGGTGAAAAGAAGACTCCATGACGCTTCTTTACACAATGTCAATTTTTTACGAGCCTGGAAAGAAACTGAAATGGACTTGGACCTTTGACACTAGGTTTAAAGAGCGTGATCAAAGAGTCATAATGAACGCTCATCGACCTTTTCCATTTTATGAAAGTGCGAAAAATCCATAAACAAAATTCCAAAGCTTCTTACTATGGTTCTCTTATCCTACAATCGACTCAAAAATAAGTGTTGAATGTATTTATAACTAGCATTAAGGGATTACGACAGATAAAATTTGACTAAAATATGATTTTATATCAAAACTATAGTATGTCAGACCCAAAAATGCCTATATAAATCATGTAAATAGTGAAAAATCAAATCATTTCACTATTTACCCATAGCGGAGAGCACTTGGAGCATTTTCTTAGTCAACTAATATTTGAATATTGGAAGCATGGCTTCCTCCCAGTTGAACACCATGGGTGCCATGGCCTCTATGGCATACAACATGTGTGCCCTAGAAGCCTGGTGCACACCCTGACTCTCGACCACCCTCTACATAGTAAATAGGACGGCCCGTAGAGGCCCATCCGTCACTGCTCTGATGGGGATTTTCTTCCCCGATGTCCTCATCCCTGGAGCATAGTGACGATTTATAAGCTCTCGAGTGGTAATATTCCCCCCATGGGAACCTGTCAGTGAGATGGGGGCACCCCGTCTCGAGAGACCAGTCAAGAAGTAGATATCCTCTACTTCCACTGTGAGAATATGGGCCCCCACTTTGAAATACTGGTGCTCTAGATTCCACATCCGTAGTATGTGTTTTAGTAACCACTCATGTGACACCATGCTTGGGGTCCGAAAGAACTTCAAGAGCCCACAATCCCGTAATGCGGCAATACAACCCACATTTCTCTCTGCAAAGGCATCACCATTGTCATGTGTTCTTTCTTTCCATATCACCATGTTTTGAGCAACCAAGGCCTGTCAAAAACAATCATAGTATGCATTAGAATCATTCCTAATCATTAAAAATCAAAAGAATGACTTATTATTGCTCATGCTACGAGTTTAAAGTCTCCATGATCGGCACTGCCTGTGCACCATTGGAGACAGGCGGTGGCACTGCCTATCAACTATGTTATAGGCGCGGTTCTCTAGTGGTACCGCATATCCCACAAGGGGTAGCCACGGTGCTCGCTTTTAAGGTTTTAGGGCTTGCCATATGAGCCCAAAACTCCACCAAAACTTAAAATAGCAGATTCACCAGATTTGTTAGCTAGAATATTTCACCTTCTGCGGACAGTAAAGTGTTCCACTGGTCTAAATGGTTCAGATCCAAAACAAATGAAGGATAGAGGTTGAAGACCCTCCCTGGACGCCGTTGATACCTAGAATGTGATGCTTTTATAGTAACCCTGTGTACCTGCAATCAGCTTAAACACGCAAACAAATCAAAGCTGCCAGAATATAATCTACTGATCCATGTTAGTGACTAAGGAATCTAACAACATACATGTGAAATCAAACAACAACAATAATGTGGGACTGAAATCAAATTGCATTAAGATAAAAATGGAGAAGTTTACAACCAAGCCTTAGTGTTGGCATGCATCTCCATGAAACCAAGAACTCTCATCCACATAAGCTCCGACTCTAGCTCTCTATGCTCTCCAATGGCTTGGGCCAAGTAACCAATCCAACAGCATAACAATACCTTCAGAGTTCTCCCCCTCAAGCATGGATATGAGCTTGTATTTATAAGGCTCAATAGATAGGGATGGTTGAGAGATTAGTGGATGAGATGGCCTCTAAGATCCTAGGATGAGGGATCTCGAGCTCAACTAACCCACAATGATAGGGATAAGGGAAGACACGAGGCTCATCATCTAGAAGCCTCGAGAAACTTCTCTTTTTCCCTTTTTACCCAGGGTACCGCATTTCTCCTTCAATGACAGAGCATTTCTAGTAAGAAATGATTATGGACTAAGGGCCATAAGCGGTGGCACCGCTTGTGGACAACAAGGGATAGGCTGTGTGAACAAGGTACCGCTCCTAGACAACAGGGAAAGCACGGTGCTGGGAATTTTCATGAAAGATTGACAATTAGCATGGGTTTCCACTCCAAGTGTTGGGATTTAGGGCAAGTAGGTATGTCAAAGGTCTTATCACATGATGGTGACAGAATTTTGGTATAACATTTTGATGTTTTATAACTATGTGTGAGCATGTTGTTCCCTAGTTCCTTGTGGAAACCATGCCTAGCTCGGGGGTGGAATTTGTATTGAGATATTGATGAACACAACTGGCCTATGTTTGGGTGGAATGTTGCAGTGACATAGCTAGTTGTGAGACAACTTCATCTTCAAGATAAGTATTCTCTGGTTATTTATAATTTTGCAATCTATTTGCTTATGAACATGTTGAATGTGTTTAATTTTTTCTAAAGGATTCAAGTAGAGTTTACTGCTGTTATATTTCCTGTATTTTACATCTGCATATGCCTTATATTTTCCACTGCATTTTTCTTAAGTTCATGGAGGCTAGAAGCCTGGTTACAGAGTCAGATTGCACCTGACTTAAGCATTTTCACACCTCGAAATCCTCCTACGAAAGGTGGAAGGCAGGAGGCAGAAAGAGAAGTTGAAACAATGAAAATTGTTGGTTTTCTGCACCCTGAAATCTGCCTGCGGAAGGCAGAATACGAAAGAGGAAAAAGGCCAAAAAATTCTAAGAAAAAATGTGTTTTTCACATCTTGGAATCTGCCTACAAAAGGCAGAAGGCATGAGGCTGAAGTATGAAAGCAGAAAAAGAAGTATGGAAAATGTTGGTTTTCTGATTCCTGAAGTTCGCAACGAAAGGCGGAAAGAGGAAGGAGGAATATGGATAAATGAATTCATCGTATTTTAAGTTTCTGCTACCCATAGCATGCAGCAGAAACCGAAAAGATAGGAATTCACATAGTGTTTTGCAGATTTTTGTATGCCGCAAGCCGCATTGCGAAATGTGGAATGCAGAGGGAGGGAGGAGAAAAATCCAGGTTCAGTGCAGAAATGAATTTTCTGGTTACAGAGGGGATATGTTAATGGCATAATGACTGTACAGTGGTTTTTAAGCTTCCGAAGGAATGTGGAAGGGGTGTTTCATGACCCATGACTAGATGTTTTTAAGGATAAATTTTATGTATCTGTGGCACCATTAGATGGGTACTTGACATTCTTTATTTGCACCAAAAATTAGAACAAGTTATAAATATGAGAGAAACAAATTGAACAACAAGTTGATGTAACAATTGACCAAGTTGTTTGGATCAGTATTCAACCAAAATTTGGTTCAAACCATGGTGGGAAAGTACATCAAATCAGGGCAGGACATTTACCACACTATCAGAAAATATCCCAATTGTGAGTGTCCTAGACAAATTAAGAATGAGAGTGGGTTGCATTGGTAGAGAATTCCAAGGAGAAGAAGATGAGAAAAGTGAGACCCTTGCCTCCAAGTGCAACAGAAACACCAAGGTAGATAAAATATTTTAACGAATAATGAAATTATATATTGTATATTGCATTTTACCATGATTTTTAAATCACATAAACATGTATTTGGCCATTTTCGTAGGCTCGAATACACCACAAAGGATACACATACCAAACTTGAGAAGATTGGTTAACACAAACTTGGACTAGGGGACTCCATTAAAGTGAATGGGAGATATGTAGGTATTAAGGTTTAAAAATTGCCATTGTTGCATTTTCAATTGTTCTTTAAATGTTTTTCTTACCAAAATGCATTATGTTATTGTATGTAGTCCACAGACTGGTGGCATGCCTAAGAATGAAGATCTCAAAGTTTCCTTGGAAGGGATCTATAATGCCCTGGTTGAAATGATAAAGTCCATTGCAACTAACACTTCTGTTTTCAATGAGGAGGCATACAAATTCAATGCATTTTGATTGAATTCTTAATTATAAAGTACAAATTGAGATTGTGTGCTCCTACAACAACTACAAATGTTATTGCAGGAAGTACAAGAATATTTAAGTGTTTCTTAGGAGCCATCTTTAGAGACCGGAGCTACAACTCAACAATAGGTTACCATTACTACACCTACAGGTACCATGAATGAGTTGAATCGAAATTAAATTGTGTTACAATTTATGTATTGTATAGATGAGCTAATTAATAAGTGGTTTTCTTTAATTGTAGCTGACATTGATTTAGTACTAGACATCCTACAAGGAGATGTATCTTGCAATCTAATTTTGATCCAGTTTTAGAAGAAACTAGTCGATAAGAAAATGAGGAAGTTAACACCAATCTGAGAATTTTGGACCTTTTTAAAAAGAAAAAACCTAGAAAAAAGTAGAGTAGTAGAGATTGGTCACTATGTATGGCAGACACATTTGTTGTATACTGTATTATATTATATATATTTTTGTGAGAGGATTTGGACGTTTATTGCCTAAAATTAATTCAATTATATGTCAATATTTATATTTGTGTACCTCTATGTTACATATATAATTTTTGTGATCATGTTTTATATGCATTAATGTTTTATTCACTCTATTTTAATATTTTATCATGATGAAGAATGGATCTTTATATGTAGGAATTTCTTATGTATGATCAAAATAATAGCAACACAACATATCTCCAATCTATCATAAATACAAATTTGCTTAGAATCCACACATTCCAATTATGTTTGCGTATATAATTTTGTAATAATATTATATGTTTACTTTTTTAAATTAATAAGTTGAATATTTGAAGATATATCATATTGTATCTTCTTGTTCTTAGGATGAATAGAAGTTTAAATGAGTGTTATGTTTTATGTTATTGTATTTCTTTCAAGTATGTTACAATAAATAGACTGGGTATGGGGAATTGAGAGTGATGTGAGGAGGGTGAGGGGTCAAACGAGCCTCTACCTTCATGCGGTTGGCCCTATTTAGTAGAGAATAAATTATTCTTGAAAGAGAGAGAAGCTCACACATGTATTCCCCAAACCAAAGTATGACATATATATATATGTGTGTGTGTGTGTGTGTGTGTGTGTGTGTGTGTGTGTGTGTGTGTGTGTGTGTATTCCTCTTTGGTTTGTTTATTCTTGAAAGAGAGAGAAGCTCATACATGTATTCCCCTTTGGTTTTTTTAAACCATGATGTGTGTGTGTGTGTCTGTGTGTGTGTGTATTTATATGTATATGTATACAAATACATATACATATACATATACATATACATATACATATACATATTCACTTGAAGCATAAATGCAAATAATAACTATCAGTAAATCAAGTGACTTTGGTGAGTAAAAGATATATACATTTTATTTATGTTTATGATTTTTATATGGATGTTTTGTTGTTGTTTTTTTACCGATTTATGTTGTATTTGGATAATTATGCAATATATTATCTATTACTATTTGTTTTCTTTGTGTGTAGGTATGATGCTTGGATAGGCACTTCCTCCACCTTGCATGGTCATGACTACGGATCAGGTAAGTTGAACTTGCATTATCAATCCCTATTTTCTTGGAGAAAAGTTGAAAAATAACATTTTATTTTACCCTTGTGACTCCCCATTGTTTTAGTTTGGATTCTCACCATAAAAGAACAATTTGTTCTTATATTGTTGAGCTAATCAAGATTTGAATTCTCCCTCCTCCTCCTATGATAAAACTAACCATAGAACTATTTCTTGTAAGGAACCAATCCTTTATAGTGAATTGTAACATAGCTTGAAGGTATTTAGTACATTACCTATCAAGACATATGGTCTTTGGAATTTTGATTGTGTAAGTGTATTTACACTATATTGTCTCCCTTTGTTAGATTGTAGGTTTATAGCTCTTATATAGGAACTTAGTCAATTATAATTTTGATCTTAAAAAGGATCTAGGAGTTTCTTTCGCACTACCATGTTGTATTTCCATTGGTTGATCCTTTTAGTCACATTTACCTACTTTTTGGTTATATGTTGGACATTAATAAATTTATCTTAATGATCTTATCTTATCCCCTTCCTCTCCTGGAAATGAATTTGTAGATTGGATATGCCCGCCCATATGAGATGATACTTATTTTCATCACTCTGAAGTAGTAGGTAATTGAAAATATTTATTAAGGGATGATTCTAGTCACTGATTGGCATTTGAAATTCTTTAGTTTTCACAATCAAATTCATGTTACAGACAATTCTTTTCTTGGTATGGATAAGGAGCTTTTAATACCCTTTCTATGGAAATTTACTTATGGAAAATGTTCTATTGATCAAAGAGGGTTCATTCACTTAGTTATGGGTGGCACATTTATTTTTTACCGTGAGATTCCAGTCAACATCAACAAGTAGTAACTGATCTATTTTATATTTGACACTGGAGCAGAAACTATAGAAATTTAGGCCAGCAGTAGATTAATTTTACCCACAACAATTATCAATTGATCATGCAAAATTGCTAACAATGGAGACTGAATATGGAGCTGTAACACAAAATTATATTAACTGAGTGTACAATAGCCAACCCTATAATAACATAGGTTGCTGAATATATAGAATACATCAAGAGATCGAATGCATAAGGAGGCATCCAAAACTAGCATAAAGCAGGCTTACCCAAAATAGGCAAATCCCCCATAGGTGTAAAAAGATGATCCCAAATCTGTCATGAGGCTCACGAATTGGCAAGGGCGCATGGGAAAGCTAATGAGTGGTGGAATGGCAGCTCATACATGCTTTTGCATGGAGGAAAGAGTGGAGGATGAAAGGGGCAAAAAACAAGTTCACCTCACCTAGTCTTGCTTTCCTATGTGCCTTAAAACACCGAAAAAGCAGGCAATAAAGCAGAAAAAGCAGAAGGGCGCCTAGGAGGA
>LPNX010593903.1:116492-157372 GCA_001517045.1 Pseudotsuga menziesii | reverse complement strand
CCTTTGTCTCTGAGGATTTAGTCAAACGTTTTCTGAAAGTCTGCAAAGCAGCAGTAAACTTTTGAAGAGCAATGGTGTAAATTTTTATTAACATTGAGAAAATTAAACTACTATGAAGACATGTTGTGACACATTTGCACACATTTTAATTTTATAAAAATGTCAGTGTTGGATGGATTCGTTGAGAGATGTGGGTCCTGATTGTTGAACATGTTTGGTACAGGTAATATCTTGAACAGGATAATTAATCCATGTGTGTTCAACACTTGGACAGCGCATGCCTAACATGTCCCCATGTCCTTGTGTCTGACATGGGACATGTGACAGGAGGGCCCAGGAGTACATGTCCTGTGACTGAGTAGTATTTCAATAATAAAATAAAACTATTCTTGCTGTTAGACCAATATTAGGGTTTTATGGAACTAAATGCTAAACATCGTCTGTTGGTGCATGTTTGTGTTTATGCAAGAGAGATGGGGAGAGGAAGCAAAGATTGAATATGAGAGTCCTTGTGTCTAATGTTGAGGAAATATGTATTGACCCTGCATTTCATATTTTAGTAGCTTCATAACTTGAAACATTTATATTTTAATTATGAAGTCAATAAACTGTCATTGTGGAGATGATAATTTATACCAGCTTTCAATATCTGTACATGGCTGATCAATCGTTGCAATTTTAGAGCTTAAAGAATCTCTCATAACTGTATGATGAATTTAGTGTACCCTTCTACCTTAGGTGACATCAATTAGAGACTCTTAACTCAGTAAATATATCCATACTCTTATGATCAGATCTCTCATGTTAAGCATGTGTTGGGTTAGCAAACATTATCAAGTTGCAAATATTGATCCACAACATGCACAGTATATACTATATACATCTATGTTCTGATGGTTTTAATTGTCTACAATGATGTATGTTATAAGAATTTTGAATGCTTGTAATATTCCCTGTAATCTACCTTCTAATTCTTTGAGTTCTGGGGCAATAGATGGATGTCCAACCATCCATGAATTTTTTCTGTAAGAATTGAGAAATCTGTAACTTACCAGATATGCATATGAGGAATCTAATTGGCTGCATTTTATCTTTTTCCAATGTATACAATTGGAAGCTTCCTTGTTTTAGTTTATATCGTACACTTACAATTGACCAATTGTTTTTATTGAGAATCTGCAAACAATGACCTTTTCCATCATGTCATCTTCATAGATTCATGTTTTTGCTCCCAGCACAGGTTTGAAAGTGCCAACATTGAAAGTTTTTGCTCCCTTAATGCTTAAACTAGACGTAATACTGAGATCATCTAATTGGATTGGAAAGCAGGAAACAACATTCAACCAGTCTAAGAACCCTTTTAGAGACAGCTATAATAATTACTTGCTTTAAGTAACACTTTTTTTCATCATATTTCATATAGGCTGGCACCCTGAAGACAATGAAAGAAAGATCTTCGTTGCTTGGTACCCAATCTTCTTGGCTGCAAATATATATATTTTTTTTAAATTCACTAACCGTGGATATAGAGACGGCTGCAAATATTTTTTTTTTTTTTAAAATTCACCAACCGTCGATACAGCGATGGTAATCCGTGGATACATCGACGCAGTTCCGTGGATACAGCGACGGAACTCCGTGGATACATCGACGAGGAGCTGTGGATAGAGCGACGGAAAACCGTGGATGAAGCGCCAAAGCTCCGTGGATACATCGACGACAAGCCGTGGATACATCGACGGCCAGACAGGGATACATAGACGGTTAGGCGTGGATATAGCGATGGAACTCCGTGGATACATCGACGAGGAGCTGTGGATAGAGCGACGAAAAACCCTGGATGAAGCGCCAAAGCTCCGTGGATACATCGACGACAGGCCGTGGATACATCGACGGCCATACAGGGATACATAGACGGTTAGGCGTGGATATAGCGACGGACTACATTGTCGCTCTTGCGACGAAAATTAGGGGTCATCGCTATTGCGACGAAAAAGTTTCCACGGAACAAAAAACACTTAAACGTGGCAATATCCATGCTTTTCCGTGGATATATCCACGTTTTTCCGTGGCAAAATTGATCACTTGTACTAGTGTGTGTGAATTACTGTTAATTTCAGAAGAAGAATTGATTTCGATTTTAGATTGTTTTGACCTTTTCCTCTTATGTTTATAGGACATAGTGTCATATTCTATCTATTTATCCTTTTATTTGTTATAAAAATTTTCTATTAGTATTTGATTCAGCTCCTCTTGATCTCTTAGGATTCTCTCATTTTCGTTTTTAACAGTCTCAATTTTAGTTGTAATATCCTAAATGTTTGACCTAACCCTTATAAGTATGTGTCTATTAATTATGATGATTATCTTGATGTTTTATTTTGTATTGGGTCAAATACCCCACCACAGATGAACATGATGATCTTTTTTATATATTGGGCGTAAGCCAATTATTAATGATATATGTATATGATTTTTTGTGTTGGGCATGGACCCTGAAGCACATGATTGACGAGATGTTTTGTATTGAGAGAGGAGCTCTAAAACACTTGAGTGATTGATGAATTGTGTTTAGTGAGAATCTCTTGAGCACAGGAGTACATACCTTTTTGTTGAGCAAGAATCTTTGGAACACATGAAAATATAATTGGATGTGTTGGGAATAAGTCATGGATCCTTCCAAGTTGATGTTGAGCATAATCTCTTGAGCATTGGATCCTTGGCCATTGTATCCCTAGGTGTATCATACAAGTAAATTCTAGCATTTCGTGTTGAGAGAAAGCTATGGAATTGCACTATGTTTGTAAATCCCTACTAGAGGCATTGAGTATGGGCTCTAGTAAGCGTTAGGGATTACTGAAAATAATTTAATAACTTTAGACTGAAAACTACTCGAGAAAAATATTGATCTCATCATACTTATTTATAAGTGATTAAATGAAATTTCAAATTTCTGTATTCTGGTCAAAGTACTGAAGAGCTACCACGTTATATGGGGGAGATCCAACATGAAAAGATGTTTAGAGTTACCTAGCCTAGTATACCTAAGCCACCTATATATTTGACCTTAATGAAGAAGTGTCATTAAGTCTAGGGATTAGGGTACATGATTCCCAAAGATAAATGTTAGAAGGTCTTATAATACTATGTATTGTATACATAGTATGTGTAAAGAATTAATGATTATTAAATATGAATTAAATAAAAGAAATAAGAGAAGATCCATCAATTATTATTTATTATTAAAGGATTAATAAATAGTATAATTTGTGTGAAATTTTAACTACGAACTAGTTAAAATTTTCTAAGTTAAGTATTGAAAATTACCCCAGTAATTAAAAAAGGGTTAAATCAAGAAATCAAGGATTTCTTGATTTAACTATCCCTTTGGCTGAAAATTATATCTATAAATACTCAAACCAAGAAAAGGATTAGGGTGCCGATTTTTATCTTTGGAGAATGATTATTCTACTTCTTTTTTCTCTTAAGCCTTTTCCTGGAGAACTTTCTCCTGCAAGAAAAAGAGGATTGATTCAGAACTGAATACTAGGCTAGAAACCCTACCTTAGGAGCTCTAAGCTGCTTGCATGTTAGAGTCCAACTCGGGGGGATCCGGATTAAAACCAGGAACAATTTTGGGTCATGGTTGGCTGGAACATGGTAGTTCCCAAGTGATTTGGTCATCAAATAGAGGTCAAATCTACATTGAATTGTTAATGCTGGTTATTTGAGTGTGCAGCTTCAGCCATTAACAGGGCTTCAAATTCAAGGTTTGTATTCCTAAAATAATAACCCTACACTGTAGATTTTAATATATGTTGTGTATTACCAGGGTTTGTATCCTTAAGATTGTTTCTGTATGATTCCAAGTATTTATTTTATGATTACTATAACTAGGTTTTGATATCAATAGTATAATTATTTATCCCTTGGGTTTTAGTACTCTGCTAACATATTACATTTGTCAGCAGAGGCTTGTTTCAAGTTTTAATTAAAACTAGTTCAGCAGTAAATAAACCAGAATGCTAAATATGACTATGTAGTAACAAACTTGAATATAAATTAAATCCACTAAGAACAGATTTTATCTAAAACAAAGATACTCAAATCATTAAGGACCTTTCAAGGTCTATATCCATATTACACATTACTATTAAAATACTCCACATAAATAAAACAACAATATAAATAATTAGGGGAGGCATCGGGACCATCCATGTGGTCCTTTATCAAAACTCTGTTTACATGCATAATAATCCACAGTCCTATTTAAATTTCCCTAAGCACGTAATATTAACCAACGAGTAATTAAAACTCTTTAATTTCCAACAAGGGTCATGACATCGATTCCCATGGATGTCCTAGACCCAAGGCCAAATCAATCCAACAACCATAGCATAAAGTAAGCATACAATAATCATTTAGCATAACCATACTACGGTTTTGTAAGCATTTACAAATCCATAACTAATACATAATGCACATAATCAATTCCTTTACTAACCCATAGTCTTTACACACAGTAACGCCCAGGATTAATTCCTATAGGTCGTTTATATTATCAATATAAGGCCACACTATACATTAGGTATGCAGGAAACAATAATTAATAACCACAATACTTCCAATAAAAACATCAAAACGTTGTTTCCAACCATTACATTCGCTACAATGAGGGTTACATCCCAACACTATGTTACGGCCTCGGCCACAATTACTTTATTTTATATACAATCCACACCTAGGAACCCATAGTACGATAACAGTCGTATGCTATCTCATTGTTTTTACACATCCCCACTTACATAATAAACCAAACAAAATAATAAGAAATGTAACCATTCAAGCTGGGACAACAAGCATGTCATGAGCCGAGGCCATACATGGCATGGATTCACCTATTTGCTTCCCCTAAAACATAACTAGGTAATAATTATAAATGCGTACAGAGCACCCACGAAGGAATGTGCCTCATCCAAACACAAGTATTTAAACCACTGTCACAGCATAAGTTTCACACACAGTCACATTATTTAAATAATGAATTAATAGCAAGATTATTGTGGCCATGATGGCGAAGGATCAAGCCATTCATGGCTTTGCCTCTCAACACCCACATTATTCATCATCACGGCCCATTAAAATATACAACACACAAGCCTAAAATGAATGAAAATTCCTATGCTAAAATCACCTTATTAAACAATTAACATAGAATACACTTTACACAACACAGTAAGCAAAACAACATAGTCATCCATTAAAAACACAGAGTATAGACATCATACATAGTAGCGTAAAATTGCAGTGTCCACACACAATTTGCTTCTGAAGCAAAAATGAAGTCTCTACGGGAATGCCAATGGGCTATGGCACCATTGCAAGAAATGGTGCAGCCCATGTCTCAAAGGCCCAAACTAGTAAATCATTACAAACCCAAAATTTATACATAGAACCATAGGGAGTGCGATTTCACTCCATATGCCCAAAGGAGAATTCTAAACCCCACATTGAAACCTCAAAACCAAATAGAAAAGACATCACTCAGCTGGGCCAAGAGGTAACAAGCATTGGCTTGTTGGAAGGCTTATCATTCACCATTGCCATATTATAGGAACCGGTGACAAGCTTTGAGCCATGGCTCTCTCCATAGACCCCAACACCTACAACCATCCAGAAACAAAATGATGAGAAGCATGACAACAATAATTTGGAACAACGCAAACCATAGGATTGATAAGAGGTCGAACAAAGATCTTACCTGTAAGCTGGTGGAGGTCTCCTCCATTCTACCCTGCATAGAAAAAAACCAAACCCCAATTCAAAACGAAGTGAATGACCAAACCATCATGTTCCCAAGCCCTAAGCTTGGGGTTGTCATTCTCTCCCCAAAGCATTGAATGCACGAACTGGAAACCACTAACGCCATACCAAACCCACTCTCCATATTTTAGGTTTTGTTGCATTGCTATGTATGTCCACTTCCCACATGAAGGCTTAAACCCTGCTATCATACGGTTTCTACCATACATTATAGTTTCTCCACCCTTTTTCATATCACCTTGTAACATCACAACGTATACACTATAAAAAAGGTTAATATATTACAATGATAAGGTTTGGGTGTAAGTCCATATATGGTCTGCACTAGCCTTAAGTCCACCCAAGTCTTATGTATTTAATATAATGTATGTACCTTAGGTTTAAAACCTATTAACATATGAACCTTAGGCTTTAAGAAATAAGCTTAAAACAATACATTTAAGCCCTAAGATTTTTCTTAGTGAAGATGGCATATGGAATATGCCATGTTAATTACTTTAACCCTTTTAATCAATGGCTTGGTTTTGAAGGCCACCTACTTAACCTGCAGTAAGAAGTGCATAAGAAATATTAATAAGACTTAATAAATTACACATAGAATGAAGGTAATACTAATATGTAAATGATAAATTGCAATTCTGTGATGAAGCATAAGTAATATACAGAAAATTTTGCAATAGGAGTTAAATTGACGAGAAGGCTATTTAACCTGGTATAATTCTGAGTCGACAAGGAACCAAAGTCAAACAACAGTATGTTCTTTAAAGTCACAAATTCCATACTCTTTAAACAAGTTTCCATCACAAGCTTGAACTGCATGTAAATAGAATAGGTGCCTTCGTTCAAAGAACTACGTAAACCTGCTAACAAGTAAACACATTTACCTCTCAAACTATCATGAGAGAATGAGTTCCACCATTCCGCCCACTTTGTTTCCACAAACAAAGTTAAGTGAGGACTCCATATTTAACAAGTGCGACAATGCAGGAAGGACGAAGCATATAAATCCAGTGACGACCCATAAGCGACAAAAGTGTAAACATAATACTAAGTAGTAAACAATAGTACAACATCATAAGTAAAATACATTAAAAATAATGACTAAAAGTAAATGACAAAACGTAAGAATAGCTTACGAATAAACAGAGGTACATGAAGTGTATGATAGAGTTCCGTAAGTGAATAATGTTCCGTCTAGGTAGTTTTTACTAGCCTATAAAAAAAAAAAAAATTGATGTTTGGGGACATTACAAGTGGTATCAGAGCCCAGTTTCAATACTAAGAGACCTATGGGCACACCAAGAATTCACACAAATAAAATAAAGCATGTTAATTTAATACGTACTAACAAAAAAAACTCTTCCATTTAAAAAAATTTGTGTTTACAGGAAATTTTTACAGCACTAATCAGTTTATAAATACTAAGGAAGAAAGCAGTCGTCAAGGAAATATGACGACCCCCACTCTAGAAGTAGAGTTGGTGGTAGACTTAAAATTTGATGTTTTAAAAACTTCACACAGTCTGAATGAAAGAAAGGAACACCAAGCTAGAAATTAAGCCTTACTAAGAAATATGATGGGAGGAATCCCGCAAGGTAAACCTACTCCGTCCACAAACAGTTCCAAAATCTAACATTACCCCAAACGGGCAAGCAACACAAGAAAAGAGGAAAAAGAATGTACCCCTAAAGCAACTAAAAAATACCACCACAGTCCTTCTAGTGGTGACTCACTTTCTCCATGGACAAAGAATCCAAGGAGTGATGACAATCTTCAGGGGGAGTTCCGAAAAATAAGAGCCCCAACCTATGAAGGTGAAGTAAACATGGGGGAAAAGGATGAAGAGTGGCTACTAGGCATGACTAAGTACTTTTAGGTTCATATCTATTTAAGTGAGATGAGGGCTAGGCTTTCCATCTATAACTTGAATGGAAAAGCAGCAAGATGGTGGAGAGATTTACAACACACCAAGAAATATGAGCTACGGCAAATATGCTGGGATACTTTCTGAAAACATTTCCAAGAAAAATATGTGTCCAAAAGGTTCTTTGATATAAAAGTGAAAGAGTTTCATGAACTACACATGGGATCCATGACTATGGATGCGTTTATTAACAAATTTCTAGATCTATTGCATTATGTACCATACATCAAAGAAGAAAAGGTAAAGATCCAACAGTTCCTAGGATGTCTTCCTCCCAGTTTTTGGGACATGATTGAATTTGACATGCCCAAGACTTTGGATAAAACATGGCACAAAGCATAACTCTTTTATGAGCATTGACAACTAAGGCAGGAAAACCTAAACCGAAACCAAAACAAGTCTAAGAACTTCTCGGATAACCGCAAACCTGGGTCCAACCCACAACCATATAGAAAGAAGAATAACAGCTTTCAAGTGAACAAGAACTTTAATAAACCTGGTACAAAGCCTTACGTACCAGCTACTAATGTTAACAAACCTGTATGAAGTGGAGCCAATGCTACCCCGCTACATATCCTATGTTGCAAACATAGCAGGCCTCATTATGCTTGAGATTGTAAGTAAGAACAATACCAATGGGGTCTTACACAACATACAAGAAGAACCAACTATTGAGGACATAGCTAGAGCACCCCAGATCTTTGCAACATTGGATGGCCGATAGTCAAATCACCAAGTTGCGATGGTTGAGATAGAAGGTAATATCTTAATCACTTTTGTTTCAATACTTATTGATCCTGGTGCTTTCTGGAGCTATGTTGCGCCTAAAATTGTTGATATATTCAAATTAGGGGAAGTACAACATGATAAACCTTGGTTGGTTCAGTTAGCTAAAGGTACAAAATCAAAGGTTTCAGAAATTGTTAAAGAATGTGAGGTAAACCTGAATGGTTTTATTACAAAAGTAGACCTGGACATCCTACCTTTAGGATCGTACGATGTACTTATCGACATGGACTGGTTGGAACAACACCATGTCATGCTCGATTGTTTGGACAAGTCTATCTTATGTAATGATAGCCTAGGGAACCAAGTGAAGGTTCAAGACATTCCAAATGAAGTGTGAGTAAGACAAATATCTACCTTACAAGCAAATAAATGCGTTAGGAAATGATGCAAGTTGTCTGCAGTAAAAATCCGAGACATATAGTTTGATAGGGAACAACTCATAGAATACTTCCCCATTATTGAAGAATTCAAGGATGCGTTTCTTGAGGAAATCCCTAGATTACCTCCGAAATCAGACCTAGAATTCTCCATCGAACTAACCCCATGATCAGTTACGACCTCCAAAGACCCTTACCGCATGAGTACACCTGAGTTGGTGGAACTGAAACTGTAGTTGCAGGAGTTGATAGAAAAAGGGTATATCTGACCCAGTGTGTCCCCTTAGGGAGCACCGATATTGTTTGTAAAGAAAAAATATGGCATGATGCAGATGTGCATCGATTACCATTAGTTGAACAAAATGACTATAAATAACCATTACCCACTTCCCCAGATTGACGACCTGTTCGATTAGGTGGGAGGAGCCAGAATATTTTCAAAGATTGATCTGTGATATGGATACCATTAGGTACAGATTTGCGATGAATATATTCATAAAACCACCTTTCGTACAAGGTACAGGCACTACGAGTTTGTAGTGATGCCTTTCGGGTTGACCAATGCACCCCTGAAATTTATGTGTATGATGAATGACATATTTAATAGGTATTTGGATAATTTTTTCCTAGTATTTATTGACGACATCGTGGTTTATTCCAAGAATAAAGAGGAACAAGAAGAACACCTTCATGTAGTACTACAAGTGTTAAGAGAACACCAGCTTTACACTAAGTTTGATAAATGAAATTTTTACAAAGCATAGATATAGTATCTGGGTCACATTATTTCCGAGACAGGGATAGCTGTGGTCCCAAAAAAGATTAAAGCCATAAAGGATTGGCCTACCCCTATTAGTGTCACTGACATTAGGTCA
The DNA here is from genome assembly GCA_001517045.1 of Pseudotsuga menziesii. Lineage (NCBI taxonomy): Eukaryota > Viridiplantae > Streptophyta > Pinopsida > Pinales > Pinaceae > Pseudotsuga > Pseudotsuga menziesii. The sequence continues at coordinate 147,584 of LPNX010593903.1, read as the reverse complement.
TTCTTGGGATTAGTCGAATATTATCAAAATTTCATTGAGAACTTCTCGAGAATCGCTTGCCCCATGACCACTTTCCAAAAGAAAGCAAATAAGTTCATATGGAATGACAAGTGTGAAGAAAGTTTTCAAATGCTTAAGCATATTTTGATGACCGCACCGGTGTTGCAGATTGTGGATCCCGATGGGGATTTCATTGTTTTGATGGATGCAAGCAAGGAAGGACTTGGAGGAGTCCTCTTGCAGAATGATCACGTTATCTGTTACGAATCATGGAAGTTTAAAGAACATGAGAAAAATTACCCTATGTAGGTTCTTGAGTTAGCATCCATCATCCATGCTTTGAACATGTGGAGGCACTACCTTATGGGAAGCAAGTTCCTTCTGAAGAAAGACAATATGAGTCTGAAGTATTTATTTGATCAACCAAATTTGAATGTGAGTCAAGCCAGATGGTTGGATTTCGTCAACGAATACCATTTCAAGCTTAAGCACATTAAGGGAAAGGAAAATAAGGTTGTTGATGCTTTAAGTTGATGAAATCACATGATGTATGAGGTGACTTTGAATCAAACTGATGCATATTTGCATGAGAAGATTAGAGAGGCCAATGGATTTGACCCCTTCTATGTAGAGATCCTGAAGAACATCGAGGAAGACAGGTTGTTTCAAAAACAAAAAGAATACAAGGTCGACGAATATGAATTGCTATGGTCCAAGCATTGCTTATATGTTCTAGAAGGAGGGGACCTTCGGTCCAGCATCCTCATAGAATTTCTTTAAGAACCCTACTCGGGGCACCTGAGATATCAAAAGATCATATCCGTTGTCAAGAGACACTTTTTCTTGCCTAATTTAAATGCCGACATTGCAATGTTCATTGTGAAATGTCATGAGTGCCAGCTATTCAAGGCTGAGCATCAACATCCTACGGGATTGCTGCAGTCATTACCCATTCTAGAATGGAAGTGGGAGGTTAATAGTATGGAATTTATCACTAATTTACCGAAAAGTAAGAAGCAAAATGATTCTATCTTTGTGGTCATTGACAAGTTGTCTAAGGAAACACACTTCATTCCTGTAAAGTCGACCTACAAGGCCATGAACATTGTTGATATCTTCTTGAAAGATATATTTAGATTGCATGGGATACCCAAGGTAATTATCTTGGATCGAGATGTTAAGTTCACAGGAAAATTTTGGAGATCTATATTCTCCGGATTAGAGATGTGATTGAACTTCAACAGTGCATATCACCCAAAGACAAATGGGTAGATAGAGAGGGTAAACCAAATTGTCAAGGACATACTCCAAATGCATGTAATGAACAATCCCATGAAGTGGGAGGATTACCTCCATCTCACAGATTTTGCATATAACAATGGTTACAAGGCTTCTACCAAGATGAGTCCCTTTGAGGTACTCTATGTATGGAAGTTTAGAACACCAGTTACTTGGGATATCCCGGTGGATCAGCTCATGTTAGGGCTTGATTTGTTGATGGACATGGAACATTTGGTTACCAAGTTCTAGGTGAACCTTAAGGAAGCACAAGACCACCAAAAAAGTTATGCAGATCGAAAAAGAAAGGATAAGGACTTTCAAATAGGCGATCATGTTTACTTGAAATTAAAATCCAAACGAATCTTGATGAGCTTGGGTAGGTGCAGTAAGTTAGCACCTACATTTTGCAAACCTTTTGAAATACTGGCCAAGAAAGGGACAGTGGCTTATGAACTAGCATTTCCCGTGCATGTAAGAGTCCACAATTTTTTCCATGCATCTTTGTTAAAGAAATATGTTTATGATACTAAACATGTTGTTGATTGGTCCCTATTACAAGTGGAACCTGAAGGGGAGTTTTCCCCTAATCCTACTCATATACTGGACAAGAGAGAAGTGTAGCTTTAGGAGCGCACCATGGTCCAACTAAAAGTGCAATAGAAGCACTTTGAGGCTGACGAAACTACTTGGGATAAATAGGATACCATGAGAAAGGCTTACCCTGCATTGTTTCATGATATCGTTTTGAGTCCCTAGAACAACATGGATGGTGTTTTTCTAAGTGGGAAAGGATGTAATATCCTGAATTTTGGAACTAACTCATATAGGCATGTGCCTATTGATTATGATGATTATCTTGTTGTTTTATTTTATATTGGGTCAAAGACCCCACTTCATTTGAACATGATGATTTGTTTTATATATTGGGCATAAGACAATTATTGATGATATATATATATGCTTGTTTGTGTTGGGTTTGGACCCTGAAGCACATGATTAACGAGATGTCTTTTATTGAGCGAGGAGCTCTGGTACACTTGAGTGATTGATGAATTGTGTTAAGAGAGAAGCTACGAAGCACATAATAACTTACCTTTGTGTTGAGAAAGAAGCTCTGGAACACATGAAAAGATAATTGAATGTGTTGGGAATAAGCCCTGGATCCTTCCAAGTTGATGTTGAGCATAAGCTTTGGAGCATCAAATCCTTGGCCATTGTATCCCTAAGTGTACCATACAAGTACATCCTAGCATTTAGTGTTGAGCAAAAGCTCTGGAATTGCACTATGTTTGTAACTCCCTGCTATAAGCATTGAGTATGAGATATGGTAAATGCTAGGGGTTACTGAAAAGAATTTAATAACTTCTGAGTGAAAACAACTCGATAAAAATATCGATCTCATCATACTATTTATAAGTGATTAAATGAAATTTCGAATTCATGTATTCTCATCAAATTACTAAAGAGCTACCATGTTATACAAAGGAAATCCAACATGCAAGGATGTTTAGAGTTTCCTAGCCTAGTACACCTAAGCCACATATCTACTTTACCTTAATGAATAAGTGTCATTAAGTCTAGGGATCAAGGTACATGATGCCCAAAGACAAATATTAACAGGTGTTATCATACTATGTATTTTATACATAGTATGTATGAAGAATTAATTATGATTAAATATATAATTAAATAAAAGAAAGAAGAGAAGCTCCATCAATTATTATTTAATTATTAAAGGATTAATAAATAGTATAATACCTATGAAAGTTTAACTAGGAACTAGTTAAAACTTCCTAATTTAAGTATTGAAAATTACCCCCCCGGTTATATCCCAATGCTATGTTACGTCCTCTGCCACGATTATTTTCTTTTATATACATTCCACACCTGGGAACCCACATCATGATAGCAGTCGTATACTTTCCCATGGTTTTTACACATCCCCACTTACATAATAAACCAAAAAAAATTATAAGAAATGTAACCATTCAAGTTGGGATAGCAAGCCTGTGGTGATCCAAGGCCATACATGGCATGGCTTCACCTATTCGCTTCCCCTAAAACATAACTAGGTAATAATTATAAATGCATACAGAGCACCCACAAAGGCATGTGCTTCATTCAAAGACAAGTATTTAAACCACACACAGTCACATTATTTAAAACATGAAATAACAGCAAGATTATTGTAGCCACGATGGTGAAGCCTCAATCCATTCACGGCTTGGCCTCTCAACACCCATGCTGTTCATCATTACATCCCATTAAAATATGCAACACATAGACCCCAAACGAAGGAAAATTCATATGCTAAAATCGCATTACTAAATCATTAACATAGAATACACTTTACACAACACAGTAAGAAAAATGACATAGTCATTCATTGAAAACGCAGAGTATAGACATCATACACAACAGGGTAAAATCACAGTGTCTCCACAAAGACCTCAAATGAAGGAAAATGCATGTGCTAAAATTACCTTATTAAACAGTTAACATAGAATACAATTTACACAACACAATACGAAAAACAACATAGTCATTCATTAAAAACGTGGAGTATAGACATCATACACAGTAGGGTAAAATCGCAGTGTCTCCACACAGTTCACTTTAGAAGCCAAAAAAAAGTCTCTATCGGCATGCCAATGGGCTATGGCACAATTACAAACAATGGTGCAACCCATGGATCAAAATCCCAAACCCAAAAATCATTACAAACCCAAAATTTAATACACAAAACCAGAGGGAGTGCGATTTCACTCCACGGCTGAAGCCATTAAAACATTGAATAAAATACAAGTCTGTCATCATATTCCCGAAGGTGAATTCTAAACCCCACATTGAAACCCCAAAACCAAATAGAAAATACATCACTCAGTCGGGCCGAGAGGTAACAAGCATTGGATGGTTGGAAGGATTACCATTCACTATTGCCATCTTATAGGAACTGTCGATAAGATTTGAGCCACGACTCTCTCCACAGACGCCAACACCTCCAACCATCCACAACCAAAATGATTGGAAGCATGAAAATGATAATTTGAAACAACGCAAACCATAGTATTGATAAGAGGCCGAACGAAGATCTTACCTGTAAGCTCATGGATGTTTCCTCCATTCTCCCCTGCGCAGAGAAAAACCAAACCCCAATTCAAAATAAAGTGAATGACCAAACCATCATGTTCCCAAGCCCTAATATTGCGGCTGTCATTCTCTCCCCAGAGAATTTAATGCACCAAATGGAAACCACTAACACCATACCAAACCCACTCTCCATAGTTTAGGTTTCATTGCATTGTTATGTATGTCCACTTCCCACATGTTACGAAGAGAAATTCCTATGGCTTGGGGTACCACAACAGATAGCTTGACTCTAGAAATAAGTCCTTTCCTATATGCAAGAGAAACCAAATAACTAACAGCAAAGGATCTCAACTCGTACCTTATTCTGGACGGTTGATGTAGATCACCGTTGAGCTTTCCAACTTCAGCTTGAATTGATAACTTGCTTCCTCAACATTCAATAAACAAGGCAAGCATACTATATATAATTGTGTTAGCTATACTCTAGCATATATAATCAATAACATATAAGAATTTGAAATCATCCATGGATCAAATATTCATTCAAATACACATTATTGGACATGAAAAGATATTTCTATTAATATAAAACAAATATTACAATAGATAAAACCTCTGTCGGCACCTCTGTGAATCGAAAAAATTGAGTCCCNCCATCTCTCGATAGCAAGCTCACAAGCAAAAGGAAAGCTTGGGAAGAACACAAAAGTGCTCCAAGGGACAAAGGGATGCAGACTCAAGTATAAGCTCCGTCGACAATGGACTACAGTTTCTTTGTTCTCAATTCCTCATATGCCTTCAATGTATCCAAAGGGTTCCTTATATAGTTCTTCAATGGGGTAATGAAAGGTTGAATCTGAGTGACGTCAAGACATATGGAAGGCTAAGAGACAAGTGAGTCAGATCCACATCAAGCAAAACTCCAAAATAATTTGGCCTTTTGCACACATCCCGATGTACACAGTTTTAGGGGTCAAACCCACGTATATACGCGATAAAGGGTTTTAAAGTCACGTATAGCAATTTTAGCATATTTTTAGGGATGATCTTGGAAACATCAAAGGAACAAAAATGATCTATGGGGTCTAAGGAGTCTGCAGAGGGACAGGGAAGGCCATGAAAGTGTGATTTACCATGTGTGGTAAAATCAGCTATAATAGACGCCCCCTAATGTGTGAGGTCAAAGGGGTCATACGATGGCCGAAATACATTATAAGTCCATCCCAGAAATGGAGTGATGAAGAACCTAGTGGAAGACCAGCCACCCAGTCAGCATAATACAATGATACAATGATACAACTCTGCACATAACTACAAATAGATATAGCAGTCCCGGATACATAAGAGTACAGTGGCCATGAATAGGCATCATACAATATGAGATATATGGTCATCGCCACGTAGATTATAAATAGATCAGAATTTCCATGATGAAGATATACAAAGGATCATTATCTCCATGAAGGTTGAATATATATAATGGATCAAGATCTCCATAATAGCTGGAAATGTCTGACATATACTAGAATCAAGTCACGAGAGCTAAAATCTCATGAACACTGGCACAATCAGGGAGGTATCATATAAGAGATGCCACCAATCTAGAAGGTCTTCTACACAAACCACTACAAGTACATGGCCTACTATGCAAATAGAGGTGTCGAGGTCCAACATAGTAGTCCATCATCTGATTACCGGTAATTAATGTACACCATTAATAGACGCGAGATCACCCACCAATAATGAAAATGGGAATTAAGGTACTAGAGCGCAAACTAACAAGTGTGAATAAATGTGTTGAGTTCGAACACTTAAGAGAATCCATTGATCAGGGGACATTGATGTATTCCCAAAAAATTGTTGATGGCAAGAGAACCTGCCACTAATGACTGCAAGTCTCAAGGCACTCAAAAATGACTCTAGATTCCTATCCCAGAATAAATGATCTGAAATCGATGGGATGAAATCCGCTGGAAGGAGGGCATTAAGGCATCCCCCATCATCCAACACGAGGTACTCAACAAAGCTGTATAATGTGGAAGGACTCGATCATAAGGTGCACGAACACGTAACTCTACTGGGAATGGCCGACATGCAAAGTCAAGATAACTGAGGAATGGCTGATTCAAGTTTCAACTTCCTTCGAACCAGAGAATAAAGGCGAATGGTGACTAAATGTAGGCAGCATAGACTCGATATACAAAACTAGGACATCTCTGCAACACAAGAGGCAGCGACAGAGGCTCCATAGGGATTGGAAGCTTAACTAGTTGATGGAGATAAACTTAGATAAATGAGTACAACTCCTAAATTCAAACTGTTAACCCAACCAACAGATGTGATATACAGTGCTCTGTTCGAAGGCGACACGAATCGAAATCTTCCAAAGATAACATTTTTTCTTGTCCGGCTTTTTGGTTTTTTAATTCTTTTGGACTTTTTCAAATATTTGAAAAGCTTGAAAAAGAATAAAATTGCTTCATAGTTACATACTAGGAGGAGACGAGTGTCAAATGGACAAACAAACTAGTTCTAAGCAGTGGAACATACCTATACTCAATTCAAGGACACATGTATAGGATAGTGACACTCGGGGGGAAGTCCCCTCCTAGTAAAAATAGGGAATCAAGATGCAAAGGATATATAAAATGGCTTTGTGTGGCTAGACATGAGACAATCTTGGGCTATGTGGCTGATATTCAAAGTCAGGGAAGCCGACATAAAGCTCAATGAGGGAGGAAAATCTCATAATAATGCAACTACAACATGAAATAAGGGATTTTGGGGGAAACAGGCTAGCAAAAGATCAAGAGGAGTATGAGGCTCTTGCGAAATGTCATGGAAATACTATACAACAGACTCCCACACCCTAAAGGACAAATTGTTGGCATAGGAACCAAATTCAAATAAGGAGCTAGCTAGCGTACCCATGTAAGGTGAAGCTCTACCATTCAAACCATGCCACTTCTAAAACAACAAGAAGGTTTCGTGATAAGGTAGAAATGGTTCGTACCTACAGTTATAATGAAATGATCATAAGGTCATGAAAAATGCAAACAGAGGTTAAACTTAACCTACATGCCAGTTTAAACATCATACCTGAAATCGGCACGAACGGGTCAAAACAACAGTCGAAACGACACTCAAAACGGTCTCCTACATCATATATTAGTCAAAAACGGTCCAAAAGGATTAGAAATAGTCCAAACTATAGCAAAGGGGGTAAATTTTTAAAAATTTGAAAAATTTCTATAAATAGTAAAAAATTCAAAACATTATATAACATTTGAAATTTTTACCCAATTGAGCTCAAAACTTCAAGCGTGAATTCCGGGAGATCCAGCCGGCAGAATCCGACACCGTTTTTTCCATGTAATTTCCCATGCCCTTCTCTTTCATTGTCATGCAAATTTTTCAATTTTCAATGGTATAATTTGGTTTCTAGGCCATCCTAAGTTATGCGCGATGGCCCACATGGAAATCGAGGATTTTTTCACGTATAGGGCTGGATAGATGCGGAAAAAGCCCTCAAAGTCGCATACATGCGCGGTTGTTTAGCAAACAGCCATGTATGCAGCCGTGCTCAAGGTTTTTGAAGATATTTAATGACCCAAACTTGGATTAAATGTGCAAGATGGTTCTAGAATGGAGGGAACATGAGCACGGGGATGTAGAAGAAGTAGTATGTGGTGATCTAATGGCACAACAGGCTCTTCGTGCATGCGGGCTCTACAAGATTTGGTGTCTTGGTGGCTTAAGGGCCAAACCAAGACTACTGCAGATGCTAGTAGACTATTGGGATCCTGACTCGGATTCTTTCCAGATGGATGGGATGTCCCTCCCCAGAGAACTGGAGGACATATACTTTATTACTGGACTGTCCTGCCGGGGGGAAGTGGTGAACCTACGTTCTTTCAGGCCCAGAGGTGGCCTCACTATAGATGACATTAGAGGAATTTTGAGGTCTGAAATGGACCTCCTAAGGAAAATAATAAAATAATAGTTAAAATAATAAAATAATATTTAATAATTTTGGAGGAAAAAAGGAAAAAACTACTTTTTGTGTTCGTGTTTTCGACATATCTCCCTATGGGTTTACTCAAATTTCGATTGGGAGATCTCATTAGATGTGGAATTTGATTCCACATCCAACGAGTAACCACACTACATACTTTTGACGGACCCCTCTACCTCAAAAATAAGAAATACCTGAAAACACGTGATGATGATGTCATCATCACATTTTTTCAGGTATTTCTTGTTTTAGGGGTAGCAAGGTCCATCAAAAGTATGCATTATGGGCACTTGTTGGATGTAGAATCAAATCCCACATCCAACGAGCTCTCCTGATCAAAATTTGAGTAAAAACACAGGGAGATATGTCGAAAATACGAACAAAAAAAGTAGTTTTTTTTATGGCAAATATGTCAATTCAACCATTATGGTTGACTCATTTTATTGGAATTATATTGGTTCTTGAATTCCAACTCACAAGAACTTATTGTTGGCATGTTTTCTGATAACGCCCATTTTAGACCCCAAATTTCCTCTAATGGTACATAGCAGTGTATTGTTATCTGGACACGGAGAAGGTCGGGAGTCAGATCCCAACTAACTCCATACAAGTGCTAGGCCTAAAGTCCATACTACTGACACTGGGATGGACAGCAGGGATAGCCTCACTCCACCAGGCCTCATGGCCCCTGATGTTCTATGCCATGGAGTGCATGAGTCCCACATTTTATGATTGGAGCACTGCACTATTGAGCAATATGAAACACCATCTCAGTGAGTGCAAGATGGGCAGTGTATGAAAATTCAGTTTCAATAGCCTACTGAGCATGTTTTTCTTTGAGCGTGTTCCAAGATTGAGCCCTAGAGTTGATGTTCCTCTTCACAGGGTTTGAGTTCCAGCCCAACGACTTTGGGAAAATGCGATGCACAGACTGGGTGCAGGTAGGGTGTCCAACCCCTATCCAGCTGATTTCTTTCCATGGTGGCAGCGACAGATAGTTTCCATCGATGATTAATCCTATGTGGGGATAGATTTTTGGGGAGACCCCGATATGCCACTACCATCGGGATCGGCATATGGTGACATTGGTAACGAATCCCAACCATCTTTTTAATATTTTTGAATTATTTAATTTTTTTTTGTTTTTTGATATATCGAATCAGAAAGACATGTTTTTGCATGACAACACATAGTGACATCCTGTCATATGCATGCAGATGTAGGACCACGGCGGTCTGAAGGCTTCCCATGTCATAGACGGAGGGGAAGAGGAGATGACATTATGGGTGTGGATGTGGAGCGGACGATCCAAAGCATTCATACCAACTTCATGCGGATGACACACAGGGTACCCATGGCACGGGTCGAGGACCTGCCTGAGGCCATGCCGCATCAGGTGGTGGGTGTGCCAAGATCATGGGTGTGGTTGTTTCAATGGCTAGCTAGATCCATGGTGACATTCCATGATTAGAACTCCCATCCTCCTCCCCAGGCTTAGATACTTGAGAGTGATACATTTTGTACTACCATGTATTTATATTTTGGTGGCTCGGAAGCCCCATTTTTGTATTATGACACTATGTATTACCACATTTTGGATGTTTAAATGAAATTTTTTTATGATGATCGATTTAATTATTTGTATGTGTAAAAATGTATGTTTGTGATGAGCTTATTTTCTATGAAACAAATGCCAATCTAACACGTAGTTAGCATATGAGTCAACAACTTGATTATTACTTCTTGGAACATGTATGTATGTTTTATTGTCAAATTGTCATTCTAATAATATCACGCATAAGAATCTTCGTAATAATGTTGGATCCCTAACACGATACAAGCCATTAAGCTGTAACACTACCAACTGTGAATCAAGATGTACCTCAAGAGAGAGAAAACCATGTGAAATGGCATCTCGTAGAAGCTCAAACATGGCACTATATTCAGCAACATTGTTTGAAGAGGGCCTTAAACATACACCTCCTAAAGACAATACCTGACCCGTAGGAGTATAAATCACCCAAGCAGTAGAGGCTGAGTGTTGAGTGTGATGGCTTGCACCATCTACGAATCCTATATAGATGGAAGACTCCATTGAGATATGCCATAAGAAACAGAAGCCAATCAACAAACCCGATCACCATAAGAAAAAACTAACTATGCAAAATACTATACAATAATATACAATAGTCAACCCTGGCTTAAAATCATGCATAGTACTTTTTAAGATAGAGCCCATTTCTAGGCTCCACCAAGGCCATCCCCTCATAATCTACTAGCTCATAAGAACCCTTCTCTAACACACACTTAAGCACGTAGGGACCATGCCACATGGGGTTGAACTTTCCTGCCCCCGAGGGTTCTTTAGCTGGATCCCACAAAAGGACCAAATCTCCTTCACTAAACTTCCTTGGATGGAGAGATTTATCATACTAGGCCTTAACGCGATGCTTATTCACTTCTAGAGCCACCAAGGCATCTCGACGCTGCTCATCAAGCTGCTTTAATTGGACCAAACGTTCCTCCAATGGGGAAGTGTCTGCTAAGAGCTCTATGGCTAGCTTCAAAGAATGGATTTCGCACTCAACCAACAATACAGACTCCACTCCATGTGCAAGCTTATATGGAGAAAAACTAGTGACAGTCTTAACCGTGGTCCTATAAGCCCACAAAGCAGGATATAACATAATATGCCAATTATTCTTGCTTTATGTGATAGTTTGTTGGAGAATAGAATTGAGTGATTTGTTCACTGCTTTAATCTTTCCATTCACTTAAGGGAAATAAGAAGAATAATTCTCTTGCTTATACCCTAACTTCGAGGCCAACTCTTCCATCATGCGATTCTGAAAGTGCCTACCATGGTCAGTGACAAGCTCTTTCAGAATACCGAATCGAGTAATAATCTTGTTGAATACAAAGTTTACGATTGTCTCATCGTCGGATTTAACTGTATGCACAGCCTCAGCCCATTTCATGAATTATTCAATAGCCACGATAATATGATGATGCCCCCCAGTTGAAGCTGGGTTGTAATCCATGAAATTAGGCCCCCACTTAGTGAAGGTACCAGCGGTGATAATTGGATGTAACGAGGTAGGATACGAGTGCATATTACATGCAAAAACCTCACAAGGGTGGCACTTCTTGACCGCATTAACACAATCTTTAAAGATCGACGGCCAGAAATAACCCGCTCTCAATATTTTTTGGGCTGTAGAAAGCCCAGATAAATGACTAGCACACACCCCTCTATGGCAATCATTCAGCACAAGCTTAGCCTCCTCATGAGTTAAAAAACAACATAAAATGGAATCTACCCCACGGCGGTACAATGTGTTATCCACTATGAGGTAATTCTTGGATACGTGACGTAATCGTCATCGTTCATCCTGTGAAAGGTGAGTAGGGACCTTCAATGTTTGTAAATATATGATAATATCTCCATACCATGGATCCAAAGTTGAGATCAAAAAGATGTACTCATCGACAAATGTATCTTCACAATCTTCCTCCTCCTCCTCGCTCGAAAAATCAGATATAAGCTCCGCAAAAATCAATGATTTCTTCAATTTTGTCGAAAAAAACTCGAGATCGAATTCTTACAAAATGACAATCCACTTATTATACTTTCCCCCAATCATCCATCTAGTGAGGACGAACTGAAATGGATTGACATGGGATACAACCAAGTTCTGGTGAAGGAGACTATAGTGTCTCAATATTTGAACTGCATGAACGGTAGCTAAGGCAAGCTTCTCCACATGAGAATACCGGATCTCTGCATCTATAAGGTTCTGGCTCACATAATATATGACATGCTCTTGGAGCTCCTCATCCTCTTGAACCAAAACCATACCAATCGTCTCCATGGACGCAGCCACATAGTAGAGTGGACTAATCATCGGAGCTGATGCAAAGGCTTGCTTAAGCACATCGAAGGACACCTAGGCTCGCTCATCCCAGCAAAAGGTAGTGTCCTTCTTCAAGAGACGCATAAAGCCTCTAGTCAAATTAGCAAATTTCACGACGAATCTCCGTAAGAACTTTTCCATGCCTTGAAAACATTGAATATGTCTAATGTTTCTCGAGGGAGACAATTGAAGTATTGCCTCAACCTTCAAAGGGTCGACTCTTATACCCTCTTTGGAGACAATGAACCCTAATAAGCGACCAAACTTCACGCAAAAAATGCACTTGTGAGGATTTAACCTGACCAAGTAATGGTGGCACCTTTTGAACACTAATCTCAAATGGTAGGAATGACACATTCTCATACAAGAATGAGAGGAAGGTCATCCAAAAAGACTTCAATAATCGATTTGAGATCATGGAAGATCAAGGTCATAGTCTGCTAAAAAGTGGCTCCAACATTTTTAAGGCCGAAAGGCATCTTCTGATATGCAAAGGTACCCCAAGGACAAATAAAGGTAGTCTTATGTTGGTCCTTGGGTTTGATTTGTATATGACTGTATCCAAAAAATCTATCCATAAAGGAAAATACCTCGCTTCCTGCACACTCATCCAAAATTTGATCAATAGACGATGTGGGGAAATGTTTCTTAGGACAGGCACGATTCAATTCATAGAAATCAATGCATATGCATATTGTTCCCTACTTATCAACTGGAACTAGTTTTGAAACCCACTCCATCAAGGGAACGAGATAGATAAAACTAGCATTCAACAGTTTTTCTATCTCAGCCTTAATCGTGGGTGCTTTCCTAGGATTCACCGCACACAATCATTGTCAAACAGGATTAGCATTGGGATAGGTTTTAATCTCATACTCAACAATGTAATTGTTGATACCTGGGATTTCTTCGTATGACCAAGAAAATACATCACGAAATTATTTGAATTGCTCGGTATACTCTTGAATCTCAGCATGGGAACATTCTTCCCCAATATAGACATTCTCAATCTTGCCAGGATCGCGAGAGATATTGATAGGGATGGTAGGAGATATATTCACCATGTTTTCATCAGCCATCAGACCAGGAGAGCTTAATGGAACCATGGGACTACTAATTCTCTCACTAAGAATCTCCCTAAATTCTTCACACTCCAAATGGTCAAGCTCGGGAAGAAAATAAGATCTATGATGCAACTCTTCCCAAGGTGGCTCAACCCCAGACATGGCCTCAATAATTGCTTCATCGGAAGGAAAAACACTATCAAGGAATTCATGTGCATGAGAAGACCGAACTACCCATGCAAAAAGCACATATGGGTCCTCCTCCTCCGTCCGCGAAGAGGAAGGACTGGGCTCTACAACACATTCAAGATTAGCTTGATATGCTATCATAGTTACAGGAAACAACACATCTGTTTCGATGGGTTCACATGAAGGACTCTATGTAGGAAGAATCCAAGGATCTTCCATATGGGATGTGCAAAAATACACCTGTCTCACTGATGATGAAGCCTCACCGAAACTAGACCCAATCATAATAACAAGTGCAGGACAACTAAAGCTTCCTGTAAGGGATAGATACATGCCAACATCCATACTCTTCATTGCCGGCTGAGAGTGCTCGACAATCGGGATAGAAGCTTCCAAATATGTGGTAATTGGAAGATTCTTGAATGACGTTTGATCAATCATAACTATCTTCCCATTAAACGGAAAGCATACAACTCAAAATAGAGAAGAAGTTACGGCTTGCATACTGTACATCCAATTCCTATCCAGCAACAAATTGTAGTCAAGGGGCACATCAACCACCTCGACCTCTATCGCAACGGTATTTGCTCCCAAATATACTTTAAGAGAAGGAAGAATGTTTTGTGGTTGAAACAATCTTCCATCAAAAGAAGTCAACATGGTAGCGGATTTAGACAACTCGAGGGAACCCAAACCCTTTCAACGCGCCAAAGACATCATAGAAGTAGCAACGCCTTTGTCAATCACGGTGCATTTAACGGTCATGTTCAGACATTCTACATGAATCAAGAGAGACACATAGTAAGGAAAGTGAGGCTATAGTCCCACGGTTTCAAATTTGATGACGGAGGAAGAATTATCTTTGTTAACACCAAGGGCAGAAAGCAAATCCTTCCTTTGCAAAGGACGACTCTGAAGTACTTCTATTACAAACATCACACAAGGAGTGTGGCCCAAATCCTCAACAAAAGAATAGTTTTAGGTGGCTCAAGCATTAGGATTGTGCCCCAAATGCTTAAGGACTCCCTTAGGAATGCGAGGTGCAGCTTCAAGTTTCTCCATAGGTTTTTCAATACGCAAAGTACTCCTGGGTGGATCAAGTTCCTTTCCAAGGTATAGTTATGATGAACCATAGTCCTTTGCATGAGTCACAACCTTAGCAACACGCACCATAATAATGCAACCATGACCACTACTAGCTTCTGGCGGATCTTGATCACCACCAAACTGATCAGGGGTGCTCGAGTTCATGTTTTGAAAATGAGGTAAAGGGTTAGTCAGCATAGTTGGGCCCTGTGCTATGAATCTCTAGGCTTCTTCTATCCAAGGGCACAAGTGAGTGAGGTGGTCATCCTTACACAATTTGCAAGGAAACTTAATCTTACGTTTAGGTTGCTTGTCTCCCTCGGCATTTCGGGCATTCTTGTCATTAGAATTGGCATTTTCATTCCTATTCCCACCCTTGCGATTGTTTTTTCCCTTCTATTTCTTCCTTCTAGGTTGTTGGTTACCCTTCTTGTCTAACGATTGCATAGAAATCACACTCGTCATTTGGGTGGGCTAAGACGAAGCAGTGGCTTGTCCCGAGGTAGATTGGTTGATAGATAATTGACTGACCTGCTTCACAACCGAATCTGCGGGTTTGACACCCGTACAACCAACAATTCCATCGGCATGTGGTCCAGGTTTGATCTTAGGGTCAAAACTAGAACCCAGAGCATTAGGAATGATCTCATATAACAAATCGGATTGAGCATAAATCAAATCCAATTCCTGTGCCCTAAAAATGGCTTGTTCCTCATTTCGAACTTCGGATGTAGAGACATCCTTTGCTATATAAGGTAGTAATAATTTAAGGAACCATTCATGGATAAAATCTGGCAGTATTGTTGTACAGGATTATGCACCTTATAACCTAAGGTCTGGGGTTACAAACATACTCAATTAACTTGCAGACAATTGACTCTAGAGTGCAGTACAGGAAATAGGAGGATGGGAAAGACTCACCCGATGCAAGACGGTTGATCATATATTGTCCTCTTCCGCTATGCTTCTCCTCTAAAGTCTTCAGGGATTCTTTCTCCTTCACCTGTCAAGATTCAGTCTTCCAAATACAAGATGATTCATATATATAAACAGGTTAGATAAATCATATACAGGATGTTGAAACATAAACATTTATCAAACCACAATACATGAAATACATTCAAGACACATATGGAAGAAGGATTCTCTTTATCAACAATAATGAGGAAGTTCAGATTACAACCCAACGCCTGAGACAAGGACTCCTCTGCAACCAAACTATTCTGAGTTCCACTGCTCCAAAGACTTCTGTATAAACTCCACCAACATAACTTTTCTCTCCAAGTGTATGCATTAAACACCCTCACCAAGGCTTGTATTTATACATGGTGAAATAAGGCAGTTTCGAAGGTTGAGGAGGTTGAGATAGTTAAGGATATTAAGGTAAATGGCTTAACTAATCTCAAGTAAACACATGTTTTTATTTTTAATGTCAAAGGGACATATCCGCGGGTATCAAGACCAACAACTCGCGTATGATCCGCGAGTTTCTATAAGAGAAACCCGCGGATACATGTATCCGCGACTTGTAACAATTGATACTCGTGGATGATCCATGAGTTGCATATATATAGGGTCACGGATATGACTTGACATAGTTAAAAATTCAAATTAACTAGCTGGATGGGTGAGGAATTTATCTTGTAATAAGCCCGTCTATAGTGTTTTGGGCAACCCTCAATCCATAGATTCCCTTTTCTGTGCCAACATGAGGGATGTCGGCACTCGAACGGAGAGGTGCCATTCAGGTGGATAACAGATGCCCCCTAATGTGTGAGGTCAGAGGGAAACGATGGTCGAAATACATTACAATCTTTATCTTTGGAGAAATCAGAAATCCAATGGGGCAAAGAGAGTACCTGAAACAAATACATAGTAATGTCATGTACAAAGTTACATCTGAGGATGCTATGTTCAATTTACTGGAACACTAACTCCTTTACAATATTTGAGTACATCATATGATACGGGTATAAAACCATGTATATTACAGAGGTGGATCGAAGCCACAATATACAATGATGAGTCTTCAAAGATCTGGAAGCTGTGTAGAGGAATAGAACATAATCTTGTGCAACTTAGTCCATAGGTGAGGAACTAAGGTCTTCATAAAAGATCCCAAAGAACCAGTACAATCCAAGCCATGTGAATAAGGGTAAGTTGAAGTCAAACATGGAAAGGATTCAACAGTTTGTCAATCAATAGATGATAATCAACAACTGAAGCAAAGGAATTCACCAATGATGAAAGTGAATCCTGAGGTACCATCGTCAAAACTCTAGGTCTTCGTCATCAGGAAGTGCTGAAATGGAACCATGATGTGATAAGGAAGGCAATAGATCCTCCAACGGATCACAAGAGTGACAAGGAACTGGGCAAAAGAAGGGAGACACAAATAAATAATAGATATAACAATGATGGGATCAGGCTATAGATCATACATTGAGTAGAGTCCTTGAACAGTGAGCACAACACAGAGATGACCCATTGCAGCGTATAAGATAGAACAACTAGACTTATCTATCATATTGGAGACATGATCATATTCGCCAGGTATAATGGACAAGAGGACGAGTAAGAAACTCAAAGTGATAGCTGAACAAAAGTGGACACTGAAACATGGATATCAGAAAACAAAGAGTGCTATGTTCAAGGATGACATGCTGCCATTACTGAAAACAAGAGAAAAATTCTTCCTTACCTTCCCTGTTAAATTTTAACAAGTCCAGGAAAGTTAACTCGGTTCCCTCTTCATTTTTTAACAAGCTTGAAGAGATGGGAAAATAATGCTTGATAGTGTCACTGATTTTTGGATTTAATGAGCCCAAACTAGTACATGCTCAGTCGGTGTTTTCACATTTAGAGAGTCTGAAAACGCCAAAGAAGACTCCAAGGGGGGTCCTTTTTCGTCCAATTTAGTCTCCTGAGGCCGAAAAAGTATAAAACAAACCACAGAAGAAATCTCTTAACTTCCGAAGAAGAAAAGGTGAACCTTTTTCGTACTTATTCAGGGGGGTCCGAAAAAGGTTAAATTACCACCTACCCAACGCTCCTTCTAGAACAGCATAAAATAGCTTGAGTTTTATGAGTGTGAAGGAAAGCAAGATCACTCGGAAAGATCCATTTGGTTACGAGAAATGGGGCTTACAACAATAAACTTGGTGCTTTGTTCTTAAGAGTTTAACGAGCATGACAAAGACACAAAGTACACTCGAAATATTTTTCATGTTTGGGTCGAGAGCACGAAAAAGAGAAAACTAAGCTCAAATCGGGTGTTCCTTTTCCGTAAAATTAGTCCCTCAGGTCTAAAAAAGTGATAAACCTATACCTGAGAATACTCTTCTCAATTCAAAAGAAAAGAGAGTGATCCTTTCTCGTATTATTCCACATGGTTCGAGAAAGAGATAACCTACCACCAATGTGGATGCCCGCGTTCACATATTCTTAACGAGCTTCAACGGACGAGATAACTCGGTAGTCAAGTCTGTTTTAAAGGAGTCATACCTGGGACTAAAGAAACTCCATAAGGGCAGGGATTCCTATAAAGGGAGAGCTTGTAAAAAGAGATTCAAAAGAATCTCTATTTGGCGTGAAAAATAGCTAAGAGGATACCCCTAAACCTGGAACAGTGGCAGCATGAGTACCAAAGAATGACAAAGGCATATAAGAAGAATACTCATGAAAGAAGGGTCCTAGCCACGGAAGAACAATGGTAAAGATAACGGACTAATGGCTTAGAATACCATAGTCCGTGGAAAAATGTTGAATGCCAAGGTTAATGTGGAGTGAAAAGATACCAACGTGTATTGGAAATAACAAAACCACCCTATTGGAGAAACAACACTTTGTAAAAAGTGATAAACCTGTTCCAAGGCACAAAAAGTATGGTATTAGTTGATTGACATTTCAAACTATACAAAAAGACCCACTTTATGAAATATAACTTCTATAAATAGGTTGAAAATTAAAACAAATCTCACTATTTGAACTTTGTAGCCATAAAAAGCAAGTTTACCCTCTACCTTTTATCGATAATTATGGACAATTGGATTGACGAAATCGAAATCCGCCAGCTGCAGGTAAGCCTACACCCTAAACTCTTCAATTTGATCCAATCAAATGTTAAGTTTAAGTGTGAATTCAATATTTAATAGCATCCTAAACTGTAGCAATATGCATCCGCGGGTTGCTGATATGGAAACTCACGGATACGTGTTATATCCGCGGGTTGCCTAACTAGACAGTTGCGGATGGCATGCGACCTGTCTAAGGAGACAGTCGCAGATACCACGTGGAGGAAAAAAGATTAAATATATGAAAAAAAATTTGAATTTTGATATGGAAATACAGGATCCAATTGCTTATATTTTCTAGGTAAAATATGGTTCTGGAATGGAGAGAAAGGGAGCACAAAATAATGGATCAAGCGGCGCGCCAAAGTGCGCCCACCATACAGGTATTGAGGACCAGTGGGCTACTGAAATTCTTTTGTACATCACCCATGAGGGCCAATGTCCGCATACTTGAGTTCATGGTCAATTATTGGGATCATGATATGGGGATGTTCAATATACAAGGTGAAACCTTAGAGCTTACTGTGGAATACATATATTTCATTACCGGGTTGTCACGACGGGGAGCACCGGTGAACTTGGAGGGAACTGGCAGGGGCGGTGACCCCTTAAGTGTCCAAAACTATGTAGACATATTTTGTACATCGGGTACTCATAGAAGAGGAACCATCGTTCCCATTGCAGATATCCAAGATTTTACTCTCCAGGTATTAGCTAGTAACGTTGTGAGACTGACAGGATCAATATCTTTACATTTGGCCACCAGGAATCAAATGAGGGTGGCAGTTGACTGTTTTAGAGGTGCTCTCTATGATTGGTGCTTGGGAGTTGATTCCATTATGAGGAAACACCTATCCGACTGCAAGAGAGGAAAACACAATAATTTTGGCTATGCAAGCATATTAGTGGTGTTCTTCTTCGATAGAGTACCAGCACTGGGCCCCGCTATACCTTCACCGATCATATTTCCACATCAGCCCAGGCTGAGCAGGTGGGGAGACATCTTCCTTCGTCAAGGAGGAGGGGACTTAGTACATAGTGTCTATGATGATGACTTCTACACATGGTGGGAACGACAACTCCCGGCATTGGAGCAGTTTCCATATGCCAGAATGGACTTCCAAGGTGACTCCGACCTTTTCCTCCCTCTAGGAGGAGCATGGGGCGAGCTAAATAAGTAATTTTTAATTTTTGATCATTTTCAAATTTTTAGGAATTTTTCAATGATAGATATATACATATGCACAATTCTTAACCCTATCCATGTGACAAAATGCATATATTGGACCGATCCGCCCTGAAGGGAACCCTCGCATGTTTGTTCATCTTGTCATGGGCGAGGATCCAGGAGTGGTTAGGGTACTAGAGGGGAAGCTGGCCAGGCTGACCCAACAAGTACCTATGATGCGGATTGAGCATATCCCTACACCTATGCAGGAGTTTCTTGCGGGGGTTCCACCGGTTTAGCTACGTATTTTCAGACGAGTAGTTAAAGCAGTGCTCGTATACATAGATGCGGTGGAGGCTGCCGAAGCTGAGGAGGCTGAGGAAGCTAGAGTGCAGAGGGACCATGGGGACCAAGGAGGTCCTAGTGGCCAGGGTGGCCCTGCTTAGTTCTAGGGAATTTTGATGGACTATGATCCACATTTTGTACATTTTGTATATGACGGGATCTAAGGATCAGACTCGACCTATCTAGAGACAGATATTTTACATATATATATATATATATATATATATATATATATATATACATTGATGTTTGTTGTCAGTTTATGTACAAATGTTTTTTATATGTCCGCTGAATATTTTTATAAAATGTGTGTGAGATGCCAATCCAAAATGTAATTAGCATATGCATCAGTCAATGAATTTTGGTTTCGTGGAATGTGATTGAAAGTAATAACCTCAAAATGTCTTTTCAATAAATGAATTTGCATGAACTGATGTAATAAGATAGGATTTCGTACCTGATAAGCTCGACTGAGCTAGGAAACCACCAAATGAGAGTCCAAATGAACCTCAAGTTGGGTAATTCCATGTGACAAAGAATCCCATAGGAGCTCAATGACATCCCTATACTCAGTAACATTATTAGAAGCAGGACCTAGACAAGTGCATCCCGCGGCAACAAGATGTCCTGAGGGAGAATAGATAACCCATGATGTCGAAGCTAGGTTACAAGTATGACGGCTGGCGCCATCAGCGAACCCTATATACCGTTCGGAAGACATCTGCAACAACCAGTAGATATATATAAAAAACAAAACTGACAACCTAATGTACATAAAAATACATACAAGAAAAATACAAGAAAAAGTGCTAATCCTAAGCGTAGTACTTCTTCAGGTAGAGCCCATTTCTAGGCTCAGGCAGCTTATTCCCATCAAAATCAACTAACTCATATGTGCCTTTACTTAATATTTTTGACACGGCATAGGGTCCTAACCACATAGCATTGAATTTTCCTACCCCCAAAGGTTCTTTATCTTGGTCCCAAAGCAAGACAAGTTCCCCTTCAGAAAAAACCCTAGGTTTGACCGATTTATCATACGGAGATTTAACCCTATTTTTATGAGCTTGATTAGCAGTTAGTGCATCTCTACGCTATTCATCAAGGTGTTCTAAATGTACCAGACGTTCCTCAAGCTCAGTCGTATCAGGTAACACATGAATAGCTATCTAAAGAGACAGGATTTCACATTCAATCGGAGTAACTACTAAAGGGGAGAAACCCATAGCAGTCTTTACATTGGTTCGATAGGCCCAAAGAGTAGGATATAACATGATGTGCCAATTGTCCGCTTAAGGATATTTTTTATAGTCTTGTTGACAGCCTCAACCTGACTGTTTGCTTGCGGATAGTATGGAGAAGAATGTTCTTGTCTAAATCCGAGCATGGTAGTCAGTTCCGTCATCATGTTATTTTGAAAATGACTGCCATGGTCAGTGACAATCACTTTGGGTATACTGAACTGTGCAATAATCTGATTGATTACAAATAAATTTGTTGTTTCCCCATCGACTTTGAAAGTAGGCATTGCCTCTGCCCATTTCATAAAATAGTCAACAGTGACAATGATGTATTTATGCCCCCCAGCCGAGGCTGGGTTGCATGTCACGTAATCAATCCCCCATTTCATGAAGGGGCCTACCGAGACAACGGGAAATAACGGAGCAGGATGTGACCGCATTTTCCTGGTGTAAAGTTGACACGGATGACAGCGCTTCACTTCTTCCACGCAATCTTTAAAGATCGTGGGCCAGAAATAACCAGCACGCAATATCTTCTGGGTCGTTGCTAACCCAGATAAATGACCCCCACATGCTCCGCTATGCGAATCATTTAGGAAAATCTCCACTTCCTCATGAGTAAGGAAATGACGCAAAATGGAATATACCCCTTGTCAATATAATGTATCTCCTATAATGAGGTATTTCTTGACATGAAAGCGTAACTTGCGTCGTTCCTCCCTAGAGGAAGCGGCAGGATACTTCAAAGTCTAGAGATATATAAGAATATCTCCATACCAAGGATCAGAGGTGGATATTAGGAAGATGTGCTCATCTGGGAATGAGTCATCTTCAACCACTACATCTTCTTCAGTAGGAAATTCTGCTATCATCTCAGCAAAAACTAAGGACTTCTTAGACTTAGCGGACAGGAAATCCAAGTCAAAATCTTGGAGAATGACTATCCACTTGTTAAATTTCCCCCCAACAATCCATCGGGATAAAACATATTGGAATAGATTTACATCTACCACTACTGTGGTGGTCGTCAGTAAAATGTAGTGACGTAACCTTTGCACAGCATAAACAGCTACTAAGGCTAATTTCTCAATGTGGTAGTACCTAAGCTCAACAAGCTTATCGTCTTCCTGGACTAGTACTACCCCAATGGTCGACTGCGACGTGGCCAGATATAATATAAAATCCCTAGAATAATTTGGTGGATGTAATAAGGGTGCTGATAACAAAGCTTTTTTCAATGCCTCAAACGCAATTTGTGCGGTTTCATCCCAAATAAATGGGGTGTCCTGTTTGAGCAGGCGCATGAAACCCTTAGTGATCTTGGCATAATTAACAATAAAACATCGAAGAAAGTTATACTTTCCTTGCAGGCTTTGAAGTTTCCTGAGAGAACGAGGAGGAGGCAGATTTACAACGGCCTCAACTTTCAATGGATCCACCTAAATGCCTCTATTAGAGACAATGAATCCGAGTAATCTTCCTAACTCGATGTAGAAAACACACTTGTGGGGATTCAAGTGAATTTTATAATATCTGCATCTTTCAAATATCAACCGTAAATGATCTGGATGTTTTATCCTCTTACGAGAATGTGCGGGCAGATCATCAAGGTATGGTTCGACAATGGCTTTAATGTCATGAAAAGGCAAAGTCCATAGCCCGTTAAAAGGTATCCTTAGCATTTTTCAATCCAAAGGGCATTTTCTTATAAGAAAATGTACCCCAAGGGCAAATGAAAGCAGTTTTATGTTGGTCTTCCGGTTTGATTTGGATTTGATTGTAGCTGGAGAAACCATCCATAAACGAAAACACCTCACTTCCTGCACATGCGTCTATGATCTGGTCTATAAATGGTGTGGGATAGTTGTCCTTAGGACAGGCTTTATTGATATCTCTAAAGTTTGTACAAACACGAATAGTCCCTTTCTTTTTATAAACAGGAACAGGGTTGGACACCCATTCAGTCAAAGCTATGGGATATATAAAACCAACTTTCAACAGCTTTTCAACTTCTTCCTTCATAGCCGCCGCTTTACACAGGTTCACGGGTCTTATTTTTTGTCGAACTGGCTTGGCATCAGGATATACCTAGATTTCATGTTCAACAATCGATGGATCTATGTCTGGCATATCCTCATATGACCAGGCAAAGACATCGTGGAATTCCTTAAAAAGGGCAGTATAGATGGCAATCTCTTTAGGAGAGAATTTTTCACCTATATATATGTTTTCCATGACATCAGGGTTTTCAAAGATGTTAATAGGTATAGTGGCAGAAATATTTTCCATATTCCCCTCAGCAAACATTCCTTCACTAGGCAAGGGATTGATAGGTATATCAACATATTCTGACAGTCTCACTCGAAACTCTTGGTTTTCTTTTCTGCTTAGTTCTGGAAGAAAATAGGATCGATGATGAATATCCTCACAAATCTTATCACGTCCACTCATGGCTTCCAGAATAGCTTCATCGGAACGTAAAACTGTGTCTAAACAATCTATGGAAAGTGAAGAGTTTTCTGCCCATGCAGGCAAATAGACTTCTTCCAGATCGTCCGAGACTGTTAGAGGATCTGGAATGGGATCAATAGTGGCTTGAGTGATGTCTTGATAAGCTACCTCCACTGCCGATAAGGGCACTTTCGGTTCATGGGGAGTTCGGAGAACCCAAGGATCAGTCCTATTGACAACCATAGCGATGGACATCCCCACACTAGTAGAACCAATGTAATTAACCGAGGCTGGATGATAAAATGTGCCCATCATTGATGTGTACATTCCAACCCCCAAGCTCTATGCAGCAGGTTTGACCTGATCAACCAATGGCACAGCGGACTCATAAGACTCTAAATGACCTTTTCGGGTAAAATCGAGTTGATCAATAGTAACCAACTTACCCTCATGTGCAAAAACCACTACACAAAGAACGACCGATGCAATAGCGGACATCGCATAAGTCCAACCTCTTCCCAGAAGAAGATTGTAGTCCAAAGGAGCATCAATCACTTCTAATTCAACAGACACTGCTTTTCCTGCCAACTTAATCTCAAAATCCGGCAGGATACCATGCAGATGGAAGGATCTTCCATCAAAAGTAGTAAGCAAAGTATTTGATGGGACCAGCTCTAGGGATCCAAGAGCATTCCAACAGGTCGAGGACATAAAACATGTAGAGGCCCCCTCATAAAAAACTCCCCTTCCAATGGTCTTACCACCATGGATGACATATATTGATAGGGATACATGATAGGGGAGGTGAATTTTAACATTAGACAAATGAAATTTCGCCATGAGACTCGAAGAGTCCATGCTGCCTAAAGATGCTAAGAGGGCATCCCACTGAGCGGGAAAACTCTGTAACACCTCTAAAGCTGACATTACACACGAGGTTTGAGCTAAGTCTTCAAACACAGAGTAGCTCGAAGCAGCCCTAGCATTAGGGTTATGTAAGGTCTTCTTGAAGACACCTTTCGGTATCTTCGGCATAGTTTCAGCAGGCTTTTCTATTGTGAGAGGGTTCGAAGTTTCACCTACAGCTTTACCCTTCTCAGAAGTGTCAGTCTCATAATTTTTGTTCCTTTTCTACAACAAAGTCAAAGATCGAACCATGTTGATATATTTTGGGTCAGGGGTAGTTTGAGTGCCCCCTACTACGTTAGAAGCGGAAGCAGAGTTCTGTCCTTGGGGAAAAGGATCCTTCAGGACAGCTGGTTGTTGAGCTTTAAGCAGCTTCTGGGTTTGATCCATAAGGGGACAAAGGTGAGTAAGGTGGTCCTCTTGGCACAAATTACAAGGGAACTTGACCTCCTTCTTTTCTTTTTTTCCCCCATCAGCATTGTTCGCGGGCTTTTGCTTGTTTTGATTTTCCTCTCCCTTCTTGCCTTTCTTTTTCTTCCCGTCGGGTTACTGATTTCCCTTATGAGAGGTTTGTGCAAAAAAATTTGCACTCTAGGGGGAGGGGGAAGCCTTTGCTGCCTCCATAGTAGACTGTTTGATAGACAATTGGTGAAGTTGTTTAGTCAAACACTCTACAGTGGGAGAGTTAACAGATCCAACCACACCATTGGCATGGGGTCTAGGCTTAGGTTTCTCCGCCTTGTGTGAAGGCCTCAGTGCGTCAGGGATGATCTCATTTAAGATCCCAGATTGTGAATAAATCAAATCCAGTTGTTGGGCCTTGAGTATGGCTTCTTTTTCATTCGTCTTTCCTGAGGTGGATACATCCTTAGATATGTATGGAAACAGTGATTTAAGGAACCACTCTAAAAGGAACTCAGGAGGGATAGTGTCTTTTATAAGGCTCTTTCACCTCCTCCACTCTTGGATATGATCCGAGATGTGGGTAGCCTTGTTTTGTCTAAAAGTAGACAACAATTCCATTCCGAAATCGTATCGTATCGGAAGCTGAAAGTGGCTGAGAAATGCACTAGCCAAGTCCCAGAAACTACTTAAAGTAGTAGAAGGCAATTCAATATACCATTTTGCCACCGTACTTGTCAAGGTTCTCTGGAATAGCCTCAGCCTCACTGAATCTTCATTCAGCGAATTTGAAGAACACCATAAATGAAATGTGGTGGCATGAGCCCCAGGATCTTCACCAGTTTTTCCTTTGAACTTAGGGATGTCCGATGGAAATTTGGTGGGAATAGGTGGACACAAGGGGTCATGCCTAATCGGTTCATTCATCAATTTTGACAAATCTGGCAAGTTTAAAGTTGCCAAGAATGGAAGTTTGGGTCAAACCGGGGTACTAGATGTGCCATCTTGGGGATTAGAGGGACCTACCCCCAAATTCCCATAGGTAAAAGTGGGGTTGCCCCCTGACATCGGTTGCAAAGTGGGAATATTGCTCTGAAACAGATTCCATCCGTAAGCCACAGGATTGTGTGTGGGAGGTGCAGTGTAAGAAGTTTGGGCCATCCCCAAAGAAGTAGGGGTATGAAAGATAGGAGCAGGTATCCCTCCGCTAAACAATGAAAAGGGAAAGCTCGTATAAGGGACCGAAATTGGGGTTTGGAAACTTTTCCCATAAGAGGTGTTGCTCCCAAACTGTACTCCTACATATGAAGGAGGTGGACCTACGTATGGACTCGATGGGGGAATGTGCCCCCCATTCCAAGGAAATCCTTGGAAAAATGGCGAGGATCCTACCAGACCACTCTGGGTAGTATATGGAAAGGAAGAAGGAATAGTAGGTATACTGGGGATCCCAATAACCATGTCACCAGAATTACCTACTAGGTTTGAGTGAACCAGTGGTTGAACCACCTGGCTCGCTAGAGTCAAAGGTGTAGAAGGTAAACTAGATCTAGGGGCACATACCGGGGGAAGTAGTACCCCTTCAACCGGAAGGGTTGAGGTGAACACAAAAGGACTTTCTTCTGCAGAAGACATGATCCTACCCACAGGGACACCTAATACAGGTGAATCAAAAGGTCTAACCTGAACGATCACAGGATCGTTTAAATCAGTAAAGGGGGTGTTAAAGTTCCTTGCAAACTCGTATGTCTGCAATTCTTCTATCTTGACTATATAAAGATTAAAATGGTTATCTATCAGTTTTGGTTCACCAAGAACTTCACTTATTCCTACCGGTTCAAATGAATCGTCAGTGTCTAATCTTTTCCTTTGGGGTAAATGTGGACGCTCCAATATGGTGAGAGGAGGAAGGTTTCTCAACCTTCTTGACCTTCTAACAGGTTGGTCCTCCAGAATTAAAAATTTGACAAATCACACCCTAAGGCCAACTAAACACAGGAAAAACCACAGAGCATACACTATAAAAATCCTAAAGCCTCAAGCAATCAAACAAGGGTAAAAGATATACTTTCCAGAAGAAATCTGATGAACGATTATTTGGCGTCCTGTTGGAAGCCAGCAACAACCTCTTCATTTCTTGACAAAATAAAGAGAGATCAGCTCTTTATGTGATTTATCAATTTAAAAATTATGAAAGAGCACCTTCAGAATCTTTTGATTCTGAAGGTACTCTCAATCAAAGGAAAGTGATTTAATGATTTTAGAGCTGAAAGAAATTTGATCATAAAACTTGGCTTTTAACTGTCAGATAAGTTTCATTAAGTTATTGAAATCATCAAAATGAATTTATGTGACTTAATGGATTTGTGCCAAGAGAAATCTCATAAAACACATTATATGTTAAATAGGGTATCATTAGTCCTAAGACTAAGAGAATTTTGAAAGTTAACATCATATGTAATACCCTATTATGAACTTTGTAAATATCATAGTTAATGGATAAATGATGTTTGTATAGGAAACTTTTACTTATGATAAATATCCTATATGATGATATATATGTGTCGATAGGATGTTTAAAGGGTTTAAACTTAGTTTTGTACATATATAGTATAGACATTAATCTAGCTATTTTATCAATGCATCATAACATTAGAGTGCGATTTATTACTCCTCATACCACTACGTAACATGATAAAATAGGGATGATTGTTTGGATTAGCTGGCCATGCAATAACCAATTGTCAAATTGATAAGCGATCAACCATTTGGATCGACGAGCTGGTATAAAAACGTGGCTTTCACCCCTTGACAGAGTCGACAGTTGTATGCATATGGTAATATCGTGTTGACAGTATTAAATGCTAACAGTCATTTCAAATTACACTGTTGTACCTATTAATTATGAACCACTGTCAATAATCAATGGTTGCAATGATGATTCTATCAGTCTTCGTATCGCTGGTTCACCAAGTTAAGTGGTTATCACTAACAGGCATGGTCAAACGTAGATAAACTGGCATAAATCATGGTGTAGTGTAATATTTATCACTGCTTGAAATCCCACTAAGATGGCAGGTTCAGAGATTAGATCTCCGATTAGATTTGAAGCATGTGAAGATTATCCATCATGTCGTGTGTATGGATACCTATTCCCTCTGTTTTCACTTCCCCATTCATTTCGCGACGAAGCCCAGAAAGTGCTAGAGAAACCATGTCTCCTCTGAATCGTTTTGAGATTTCAGGGTTTGAACTTATTGAAGCTAACCAAGAAGCTGCCAAGAGATTCGAGAAAATGGGATGGGTAAATTTCTTTAGGTGTTTTGATGGTCACCATGTGGAAATTACTAAGATGTTCGCAATGAGTTTTGAAGATGAAAGAGTGCGAATTGGGGGTTTCGAATTCATTATCAACGAAGATAAAATTGCTGAAGCCACGAAACTTCCATAGATTGGGGAACGTTGGTTTAAAGGCACGATGCTCAACAAGAAGAAGTGTCTGGCTTTGTTAATGCCATTACCAGATAAAACGAAGCTGAGGATAGGCGTACCTGTGAAATTTCTAAAGCCCGAATGGAGAGTTTACTATGAAATCTTAGTAAGGTACGTGACATGCTGTGGACGCTATTCCCATTTGCACTTGTATCATTTACGGTTGCTGTTAGCAGTAAAGGGTTGTAAACTTAATTTGCCCTTCTATCTTTGGAAAAGCCTTAAGAAAATGTCACAATCTGTTAGGAATTTCAATAACCCCGACAGTAGTCTGTGTCATCATGGATTGATAAACATTTTACTGCAATTCCAATTATCTGCTAAAGGTGTGTCATGGGATAAGTTTCTAGTTGATTGTCAATTGGGACCGACACAGTATTGGCCCAATCCATCTCCTTGAACTCGTAGAAGACGAAAGGTCATAAATCCTGAGGTTAATAGCTCAGAGGTTAAGGAACCAGAGGTCGTAAACATGCCCATAGATAATGAGATTAATGAAAATGATGATAGGGTTTCAGTTCCTTGCGATTCTAGGGAAATATTGGATAAAACCGAACCTGGTAAGAATGATGGCAACCCTGCAAAACTAAAAGAAGGATTAGCCGAAGGTGAAATTAATAAACCTGATGAATGCGATAAAGATTCTATGCATAAGTTGAACCATTTGGCTCAGGTTTGTTGTGACAAGGAAGGGTTGAATTTTGAAAACTTATCGTTTTCACGTAGAGTCACTAGGAGCATGCATAATCTTCATTCGATTCCAGGATATAGGTATGATCAACAGACTTCCAAATCTACAGCTACTAAACCTACAGTTGTAAATATTGAGGATGATATTTCGATGTCTGTCCCTAACACAATGGATGTAGGGAATTCCGCTACTGCGCAGGGAAGTGATGTGCAATCAGGTGAGGTCGAGGGCAATCAACCAAAAATAAACATTAACACTGTAGATCTTGAACCGTTACACAATCAGCATTGTGACATTCCTCGTTCTCCTCATGTAACTAAAGAAGACGAAACTCTGCAACAGGTATTAGGTAATGTTTATCAAGATAAAATCACAAAGTTTAAAGGGAAGCTTAAACAGTGTCTATCCAGCACAGCCTTATTGGAGGAAGAAAACAAAACTTTCAGGAAAGAATTGCTAGAATGGATTGATAGGTGGAAAAAGGCGAACATGAAGAAGAATCAACACAAGAAATCCAAGAAATCAATATTAAATACAAATCAGCTGCTGCTGGAACGAATTGAAAAAAAAAATGTTAAAATTATCAGGTTGAAGGCTAAACTAGCCGAAGCTAGAAGAGTAGTCGCTCTTCATAATGAGGCTTAATAGTTTTCTCTTCTCTTATGTCACAGCATAACAGGTAATGGTTATTTCGATTTTGCATGCCTGTAAAATCGGAGATTTAACAGGCATGCATTTATAATTTTTAAGTATTTCTGTTAGCTGTGTTAAATTCATTTTAATATGATGCGTTGATTGAATTTAATGCAGGAAGTTTCATCATTGCCCTTTTCAAAAAATCCAGGACGTGGTTATACGATGGCATGGAGATGTGGCTGATTTGTTACAAGATGGAGTTTTATCGATGGTCAAGAACTTTCTGAGATACCTCGACTCAGGCCAGTCGATTTCTATTTCTAGTAATAGGTGTAATTAGATGCCCTTTTGGTTAAATAGTCCCTATAATGTAGCAGGCAACTTTTATAGCAAAAAACCGACTCTTAGTAGTATATAAGTGAAGAGTTTTGATGAACTCGAGGAGGATGGAGTGTGTGAAGAAAACTCATTTGAAATATATTTTGTTACTAGTACTACATCATACTTGAAGATGAAGCTTTTATGTGAATGATACTGGACATCTGCAAATGATACTGTGACTGGTATTTCATTTTTGGATTTATATATATATATACATATATTTCAGTTTGTTGTCTTCTGTTTATATATGAACTCTGTGTGCTGTGACACATTGATGTTTAAATATTTTTCTCACTTTATCATCTCAAGTTAGTTGTTGAATAAATATTTCATTATGGTTTTGTTTATTTGTGTGTTCACTATAAACATCAGTTTTAATGATATACTTTTCTGTTTATTTAAAATTTCATTTGTATGTTAACAGTGAATTTTAAATAAGCATTATTTCAAATTCAAATGACTGTCTTGATAGTTAATTATTAATCAGTTTTGGAAGTTGAAGTTGATTGTGTGTTTATAGGTTAAATTTCATTTCTATTATTACATAGCAGAGTAACGTTNTGACTGTGTGTTTATAGGTTAAATTTCATTTCTATTATTACATAGCAGAGTAACTTTTGTTATGATTTAAATATGTTTGTTTAGATCATACTTCAGTTTTTTGTTA
>LPNX010593903.1:78536-112435 GCA_001517045.1 Pseudotsuga menziesii | reverse complement strand
GGAATGCAGTCATTCTTAGGGAAAATTAACTTTGTTAGGAGATTCATTCCTAGTTTTTCAGAGATCATTCGTCCTTTACAGAAAATGATTAAAAAAGATGGTGTATTTAATTGGGGACAAACTGAAAAAGAATCCTTTCAGAAAATTTTAGAAGCCATTTCAGAAGCTCCTAGTCTTCTAAGTCCAGATTTTAATAAGAATTTTATATTATACACCTTTGCTTCTGATATTGCATATGCAGCAGTTTTAACTCAATTGAATCAACAAAATAATGAAGTTCCAATTTCATTCATGAGTTCAAATTTCAAAGGTGCTGAACTCAACTATCATGAAGTGGATAAACAAGCTTTTGCCATTTTTAAAGCTGTGAAACATTTTCGTCCTTACTTGTTGAAATCTAAAATGAAAGTGATTGTTCCTTATTCTTCAGTTAGAAATTTGTTGGTACAAAAAGATTTAGGAGAAAAAAGGGCACCTTGGATGACAGCTCTTCAAGAATATGACTTAGAAATCAAACCATCAACGATAATTAAAGGACAAGGGTTGTGTAAATTAGCTACTGAAGCTACTCATTTGCCTGATGATAAAACTGAAATTGTCATTGATGAAGATTTACTTACCAGAGAAATTTATTTTTATCCACCACCTCAAGATTCCTGGTACATAGACATACGAGTACTTCTGGAAACATGGATTGCCCCTGATTACTTAGACCCGAAAAAGAAAAGATCCCTCAGATTGAAGTCTTCTCCATACTTATTAATAGATAATATCCTCTTTCGGAAAAATTCAGACGGAGTATACCTTCGGTGTTTAGATAAAGATGAAACAGAAACAATTCTGAAAGAATTGCATTCCGGACCAGCAGGAGGTCATTTCGGTGGAGAGACGACAGCTCATAAAATTCTTAGGGCTGGTTATTATTGGCATACCTTGTTTCAATATTCTTATACTTTCATTAGAAAGTGTCAAGAGTGTCAACTTGCCGCATGAAGGGTTAAAAAATCTGCTTTCCCTTTACAACCTGTTTCAGCTGAAAGACCCTTTCAGCAGTGGGGTATGGATATAGTAGGTCCAATAAACCCTCCCTCATCAATGCAACACAAATATATAATAACTGCAACTGATTATTTCACTCGTTGGGCTGAGGCTGTACCGTTAAAAGTTGTGAATACTAATCAAGTTATATTATTTTTGGAATTCTTTATCATAACAAGATTTGGTGTTCCTGATTCTTTCGTTTTCGATAATGCATCATATTTTTCATGAATTGAATTGACTCAGTTTGCATTAGAAAAGGAATAAGAATCAGATATTCAGCTAATTACCATCCTCATGGGAATGGTCTAGTTGAATCAACAAACAAAAACTTATTAAAAATTCTTAAAAGAACTGTTTCAGTTCATCATCGAAATTGGCATACAGAATTGGTCAATGCTCTTTGGGCAGACAGAGTAACTCCAAAAGCTGCGATAGGTAACTCACCATTTTTCTTAGTGTATGGAACTGAAGCTATTCTTCCGCCAAATTTGTTCTTACCTTCATTACAGTTAGCTCAGTCTGTCCAAGAAGAAGAATGCCCAGCAATAATTAATGCATTGTTAAAATTAGAAGAAGACAGGGAAAAGTCAAAACAACACTTTAACAAACACCAACAGATTGTAAAATCATGGTTTGACCAATCTTTCAGTTCTAATCGATAATTTCAGATAGGAGACTTAGTCCTAAAATGGGATAAAGCTCATGAAGATAAGGGTGATCATACTAAGTTTCAGAAACTGTGGTTAGGTCCCTTTGTTATTTCTGAAAAAATAGGTCCAAGTACCTTTCGATTGCAAACACTTGAAGGACAGTCCGAGACATTCCCTGTGAATGGACTGATTCTTAAAAAATATTTCTGTTGATAATTTGTTGTCTAAAATGTATATACTTACTCGCTGTTTGTAAATAATTTGTATTCCTATATATAAACTAGCAAACTGTATATGAATCAAATTTCTGTCAAAGTCAAATATTTCAGATTGTTAAAATTTATGTATATAACTAGTCTTTAAGACAGAAATATGTAATTAACAATTGTAATTAATGTAAATGAATAAGATCAGTTTACTCATCAGTCTTTAAAATTTTGATTTTAGACTGAAATCTTTTAAAATTTGTTCAGATTGATCAAAATTTCTTGAATTTGTAAAAGACCTTCGTTATTTCTATTTATAAGTGTTTCTCGGATTTTTCTTCATCTGGTTATTTTCTTAAATAAGGATAGTTTATTATATATCTTTTTCGAAGCTAGTACTTTTGAAAAATATTTATAGATCTCTATCATCAGTCTTAGAAAACTTTTATCATTTGAGAACTGTCTAGCATCTATTCCAGTCAATAAGAAGCTAAAGTGAGAGACGAAAGGTCTCAGTAATGAGCCGGTCCGATCAGAATCACAAATATCACTGGTATGACATTATTAGGAAACTAGTAATGGCTTTTGGTTTTAAAACGAAAAGATAAGGGGTCTCATCACGAGCCAGCTGATTCATTTTCTGGTGATATTAATGACTGACATTACCATTTGGTTACCAGGCTGGGTAATGATCTCTCATTTTGTAACAAAAAAGAAAAAAGAAAAATAATGAAAATTGCAATAAAAAACATGACTTTTGTCTGAAGAATAGGAGGTCTCAGTAATGAGCCGGCCTAATCATGATCATCAGTGTTGCCTGGAATAACTTCATTTCTGATCACCAGGGTGATGGCTTTTTGATTTTAAAGAAATTAAAAGACAGGAGATCTCATCACGAGTCGGCCTGCTTATTTCAGACAACTCTCGTGAATTATACTATCGCATTGGGATACCAAACCTAGGTAGTAGTCTTTAGACAGAATTATTGTTTTAAAAAAAACAGCAAAAGCAAGAAACAAGAAAATTATTATGCTATGGAACAGGTTCTAGATAGTTTTCAGAAGAGCAGTATTCTATGCTGATGGTAAGATCATCTTTACTAAGAAGTACTTGTTTCGATGAAGATATTTGTAAGCCTATCTCTGATCAAATGTTTATCTCAAAAGATGAAATATTTCCGAGTTATACTTATGAATCTGAATAAATAAAGGTTTGACATGAATAAAGGATTTTGATTATTTTTAACAGATTTCTAAGATTTCGCTTTGATCATCTTCTTTAAGCAGAGATAACTGGTTCACCCAGGTCGTCGCCATTTGTTGGCAGCCAGCAACAACCTCTTCATTTCTTGACAAAATGAAGAGAGATCAGCTATTTATGTGATTTATCAATTTAAAAATTATGAAAGAGCACCTTCAAAATCTTTTGATTCTGAAGGTACTCTCAATCAAAGGAAAGTGATTTAATGATTTTAGAGCTGAAAGAAATTTGATCATAAAACTTGGCTTTTAACTGTCAGATAAGTTTCATTAAGTTATTGAAATCATCAAAATGAATTTATGTGACTTAAAGGATTTGTGCCAAGAGAAATCTCATAAAACACATTATATGTTAAATAGGGTATCATTAGTCCTAAGACTAAGAGAATTTTGAAAGTTAACATCATATGTAATACCCTATTATGAACTTTGTAAATATCATAGTTAATGGATAAATGATGTTTGTATAGGAAACTTTTACTTATGATAAATATCCTATATGATGATATATATGTGTCGATAGGATGTTTAAAGGGTTTAAACTTAGTTTTGTACATATATAGTATAGACATTAATCTAGCTATTTTATCAATGCATCATAACATTAGAGTGCGATTTATTACTCTTCATACCACTTCGTAACATGATAAAATAGGGATGATTG
This sequence comes from Pseudotsuga menziesii, assembly GCA_001517045.1. NCBI lineage: Eukaryota > Viridiplantae > Streptophyta > Pinopsida > Pinales > Pinaceae > Pseudotsuga > Pseudotsuga menziesii. The sequence goes on along the minus strand of LPNX010593903.1, from coordinate 108,615 downwards.
TTTGGATTAGCTGGCCATGCAATAACCAATTGTCAAATTGATAAGCGATCAATAATTTGGATCGATGAGTTGGTATAAAAACATGGCTTTCACCCCTTGACAGAGTCGACAGTTGTATGCATATGGTAATATCGTGTTGACAGTGTTAAATGCTAACAGTCATTTCAAATTACACCGTTGTACCTATTAATTATGAACCACTGTCAATAATCAATGGTTGCAATGATGATTCTATCAGTCTTCGTATCGCTGGTTCGCCAAGTTAAGTGGTTATCACTAACAGGCATGGTCAAACGTAGATAAACTGGCATAAATCATGGTGTAGTGTAATATTTATCACTGCTTGAAATCCCGCTAAGATGGCAGGTTCAGAGATTAGATCTCCGATTAGATTTGAAGCATGTGAAGATTATCCATCATGTCGTGTGTATGGATACCTATTCCCTCTGTTTTCACTTCCCCATTCATTTCGCGATGAAGCCCAGAAAGTGCTGGAGAAACCATGTCTCCTCTGAATCGTTTTGAGATTTCAGGGTTTGAACTTATTGAAGCTAACCAGGAAGCTGCCAAGAGATTCGAGAAAATGGGATGGGTAAATTTATTTAGGTGTTTTGATGGTCACCATGTGGAAATTACTAAGATGTTCGCAATGAGTTTTGAAGATGACAGAGTGCGAATTGGGGGTTTCGAATTCGTTATCAACGAAGATAAAATTTTTGAAGCCACGAAACTTCCACAGGTTGGGGAACGTTGGTTTAAAGGCACGATGGTCAACAAGAAGAAGTGTCTGGCTTTGTTAATGCCATTACGAGATAAAACGAAGCTGAGGATAGGCGTACCTGTGAAAATTCTAAAGCCCAAATGGAGAGTTTACTATGAAATCTTGGTAAGGTACGTGACATGCTGTGGACACTATTCCCATTTGCACTTGTATCATTTATGGTTGCTGTCAACAGTAAAGGGTTGTAAACTTAATTTGCCCTTCTATATTTGGCAAAGTCTTAAGAAAATGTCACAATCTGTTAGGAATTTCAATAACCCTGACAGTAGTCTGTGTCATCATGGATTGATAAAAATTTTACTGCAATTGCAATTATCTGCTAAAGGTGTGTCATGGGATAAGTTTCTAGTTGATTGTCAATTGGGACCGACACAGTATTGGCCCAATCCATCTCCTCGAACTCGTAGAAGATGAAAGGTCATAAATCCTGAGGTTAATAGCTCAGAGGTTAAGGAACCAGAGGTCGTAAACATGCCCATAGATAATGAGATAAATGAAAATGCTGATAGGGTTTCAGTTCCTTGCGATTCTAGGGAAATATTGGATAAACCCGAACCTGGTAAGAATGATGGCAACCCTGCAAAACTAAAAGAAGGATTAGCCGAAGGTGAAATTAAGAAACCTGATGAATGTGATAAAGATTCTATGCATAATTTGAACCATTTGGCTCAGGTTTATTGTGACAAGGAAGGGTTGAATTTTGAAAACTTATCGTTTTCGCGTAGAGTCACTAGGAGCATGCATAATCTTCATTCGAATTTAGGATATATGTCTGATCAACAGACTTCCAAATCTACAGCTACTGAACCTACATATGTAAATATTGAGGATGATATTCCGATGTCTGTCCCTAACACAATGGATGTATGGAATTATGCTACTGCGCAGGGAAGTGATGTGCAATTAGGTGAGGTCGAGGGCAATCAACCAGAAATAAATGTTAACACTGTAGATCTTGAACCATTACACAATAAACATTGTGACATTCCTCGTTCTCCTCATGTAACTAAAGAAGACGAAACTCTGCAACAGGTATTAGGTAATTTTTATCAAGATAAAATCACAGAGTTTAAAGGGAAGCTTAAACAGTGTCTATCTAGCACAGCCTTATTGGAGGAAGAAAACAAAACTTTCAGGAAAGAATTGATAGAATGGATTGATAGGTGGAAAAAGGTGAACATGAAGAAGAATCAACACAAGAAATCGAAGAAATGAATATTAAATACAAATTAGCTGCTACTAGAACGAATTGAAAAACAAAATGTTAAAATTATCAGGTTGAAGGATAAACTAGCCGAAGCTAGAAGATTAGTCGCTCTTCATAATGAGGCTTAATAGTTTTCTCTTCTCTTATGTCACAGCATAACAGGTAATGGTTATTTCGATTTTGCATGCCTGTAAAATCGGAGATTTAACAGGCATGCATTTATAATTTTTAAGTATTTCTGTTAGCTGTGTTAAATTCATTTTAATATGATGCGTTGATTGAATTTAATGCAGGAAGTTTCATCATCACTCTTTTCCAAAAATTCAGGACATGGTTATACGATGGCATGGAGATGTGGCTGATTTGTTACAAGATGGAGTTTTATCGATGGTCAAGAACTTTCTGAGATACCTCGACTCAGGCCAGTCGATTTCTATTTCTAGTAATAGGTGTAATTAGATGCCCTTTTGGTTAAATAGTCCCTATAATGTAGCAGGCAACTTTTATAGCAAAAAACCGACTCTTAGTAGTATATAAGTGAAGAGTTTTGATGAATTCGAGGAGGATGGAGTGTGTGAAGAAAACTCATTTGAAATATATTTTGTTACTGGTACTACATCATACTTGAAGCTGAAGCTTTTATGTGAATGATACTGGACATATGCAAATGATACTGTGACTGGTATTTCATTTTTGGATTTATATATATATATACATATATTTCAGTTTGTTGTCTTCTGTTTATATATGAACTCTGTGTGCTGTGACACATTGATGTTTAAATATTTTTCTCACTTTATCATCTCAAGTTAGTTGTTGAATAAATATTTCATTATGGTTTTGTTTATTAGTGTGTTCACTATAAACATCAGTTTTAATGATATACTTTTCTATTTATTTAAAATTTCATTTGTATGTTAACAGTGAATTTTAAATAAGCATTATTTCAAATTCAAATGACTGTCTTGATAGTTAATTATTAATCAATTTTGGAAGTTGAAGTTGACTGTGTGTTTATAGGTTAAATTTCATTTCTATTATTACATAGCAGAGTAACTTTTGTTATGATTTAAATATGTTTGTTTAGATCATACTTCAGTTTTATGTTATTGATTAATAATTAATATAGTCTTAAAATTGCTCTCAGCTGAGATAGGGTTAAATAGGATAGTTAGATTAATTAGTTTTAAATTTTATTTTATTTTTAAGTAGCACTGTTAAATCATTCTGCATACTATAAGTAAGTTTTCATATTTAGAAAACTTCCCAAAAAATCGAAGTCTTTCCTTAAGAAAGAAACCTTAGGATATTTTAGGTATTTAGGTAGGATAAGTATTAGAATAGGTTAGATTTTGTTGGTTTTAAGTTCTCCTTAGGAGACAAACTAGCTGGTAGCAGGACCATAACCTATGAGGTTTTGTTAAACCAAACATACCGGACGCTGCTCTAAGCTGATTGTGTGGAAAAAACCTCCTTATTGGCCCTGATTCATAAAATCAGGCCAACACGTCCTTGAAGTGGTTCTTAGGCACAAGCGAAGGAATCACTTAACCGCCCTCCTACGCTTTCAACAAGGGTTACCTTCCAAGCCCGTTCAAGGTGAACCAGAAATAACCTTCCCTTTTATCTAGGTGTGAACCCTAAAAGACAAGAGACTAAAGGATACCTTGGCTATACCAACAGTCTGGGGGGACAGTCGCAAGCCGGACTCATACGCATGGGCAGGGTAGCTGAGCCCGAAAATCTGTTTAGGATAGAATCCCCAGATGCATAGAATTCCTGAGTTATGCTTTGACAAGGATTCGGAGGGTTATCTCCTCTGTCCAAGCCTCCACGTGGCCTCGTGCTTGACTCCCATTTGAGAGGAGCTTCCCAGATACAGTCGATAAAGTCAAGGATTTACCTAAATAAAGGTTCACTACATCTGAGTTTTATAACTTGTGGGAAGTTTACACTTCCTAGCCCACAAGTCTAGCCTAAGATATTAGGTGAAAGGCCCCTAAAAACAAAAGATTACTAGTAAATTTTAATTTATGCATTCATTTTAAAGGGCTATTTCTTACTCAGAAGGAAATGGAGTGGTGTACTTGTGGTGTTTTGACTCAATAAGAAATAAATAAAAGTAAAGGTGTATTCAAAGAAAAATTACCATTATAAAAGAAAACTTCTTTTTCTTTTTTGCAAATATGTATTGATGAATTGAAAGCAGCAATGAAAGAAACTAAGCCTATTTTTTTTGTAGTTTTTGAGATAATATATTTAAATTGAAATAAACACTACTTATGCAAAAACAAAATGCAAAATTTTAACAATGTTTTTTTTTCACTTTTAAAAATACTCAAAATTCTACCATGCACCTACAATGCACTGTACTTGAGCAAACTTGAATTAAATAAACTGTATGAAGCAACAAACCGAAGCAAACAGGCTAACAGAACCAAAAAACAACCAACAAAGGAAGGCTAGGAACCCTAGCTTGGGTGCACACAATGACAAAAATCACTGTAGACTTATGAAGGAAAGTGACAACCAGCCACTGTCAAAAGACATAATGGAAAAACAGAGCCCAAGACCCTAATCACTGATCTGGACAGAGACACTTTAACCTACAACCCAAACAGGCCAAACTACTTCAGCATGCAAGCACGAAATAATCCAAGCAAAAGAGACTCAAGGGCTTTCGAAAAAGCACAAAGTGTGATCACCAAAGGTATTCAGACAAGCTACACAAAATTCATAAAGAAAATCAACTCAGAAACAGGGATTACACAAAGAAAGGAACAAGCAAACCTTAACTTAAAAAATCCCTACTTCCAGGCACATCCGCGACTGTATATAAGTGCAACCCACGGATGATACGTGACTGTTCAATACAGCAACCTGCGTATGCAGGCTTGCATGCGCGACTGTGTAGAAAGGAAACTCGTGGATAGGTATAAATTTTTTTCTTAAAAACAAGAAAAATTCCAAAGACTTTCAAATACTGAGGCAAGTATGAACCAGGATAAAATATCACACACAGACTTCAAAGCAAAGACTGGTCAGGGGTGACAGAAGCAACCTACAACAGTCTGGGCTCTCCAGCGGAGTCAGCAATTCTGTTGTATAGGATTATGCACCTTACAACCTAAGGTCTGAGGTTACCAACATACTCAATTAACTTGCAGACAATTGACTCTAGAGTGCAGTAAAGGAAATAGGAGGATGGGAAAGACTCACCCGATGCAAGACGGTTGATCCTAGCTTTTCCTCTTCCACTCTGCTTCTCCTATAAATTCTTCAGGGATGCTTTCTCCTTCACCTATCAATATTCAGTCTTCCAAATACAATATGATTCATATATATAAATAGGTTAGATAAATCATATACAGGATGCTGAAACATAAACATTTATCAAACCACAATACATGAAATACATTCAAGACACATATGGAAGAAGGATTCTCTTTATTAACAATAATGAGGAAGTTCAGATTACAACCCAACGCCTGAGACAAGGACTCCTCTGCAACCAAAGGATTCTGAGTTCCACTGCTCCAAAGACTTCTATATAAACTCCACCAGCATAACTTTGCTCTCCAAGTGTATGTATTAAACACCCTCCCCAAGGCCTGTATTTATACATGGTGAAATAAGGCAGTTTCAAAGGTTGAGGAGGTTGAGACAGTTAAGGAGATTAAGGAAAATGGCTTAACTAATCTCAAGTAAACACGTGTTTTTATTTTTAATGTCAAAGGAAAATATTCGTGGGTATCAAGACAAGAAACTCGCGTATGATTCGCGAGTTGCTATAAGAGCAACCCGCGGATACATCTATCCGCGACTTGCAACAACCGATACTCGCGGATGATCCACGACTTGCATATATATAGGGTCACGGATATGACTTGACATAGTTAAAAAGTAAAAGTAACTAGTTGGATGGGTGAGGAATTTATCTTGTAATAAGCCCATCTATAGTGTTTTGGACAACCCTCAATCCATAGATGCCCTTTTGTGTGCCAACATGAGGGATGTCGGCACTCGGACGGAGAGGTGCCATTCAGGTGGATGACAAGTATTAAGGCTTTAATCAATCTCTTCCGTATATGCCACTCTTGGATATGGTCTGAGATATGCATGGCTTTGTCTTGCCGAAATGTCGACAAGAGTTTTGTACCAACGTCGTAACGCACCGGTAGCTGGAATTGGTTGAGAAAAGTCATAGCTAGGTCATTGAACAATGTGAATGCCCCCTAGGTAGCTCTATATACCATTTCACGGTAGGAATAGTGAGGGTGCATTGAAATAGCCTTAAATGGATTGAATATTCGTGTAAGGAATTAGAAGAGCACCATAGGTGAAATGTAGTAACATGTTCACTCAGATATTCTCCTGGTTTTCTCTCAAACTTGGGAATGTCTGAGGGAAGCTTTGTAGGGAAATCTGGCCAAGTTGGGTCATAAAATATCGGATCATTCGTAAGTCTCAATAGTTCAGGCATATTTAACGTTGTGAGGAAAGGGATCCTAGGTTGAGCAGGTCTATGAGGCGCTCCCTGATAATTTTGGTTTACATAGGACTGATTACCATAACCACCATGTCCATGACCATAGTATCCTCCTCCCATTTGACCCGTGTAGGGTGGCATGGAAGCACCATAATGTGGTGTACCTTGACTATGTGGGGGTACAAAGCCATAATTCAGAGATTAAGTGGGTTGTTGATACCCATACCCATACGGTGAATAACTGTGTGCATACTGCGGTCCATAATATGGTCCATAAGAAGTCCCATGAGATGTCCCATGAGAATCTCCATAGGTAAGGATAGACGTTCCAGAAGTAGGAATATGACCTCCAGAGGTAGGAATACAACCTCCTGAAACAATAGGAGGTACTTGACTCTGAGACACAACTACCCAAGTAGCAGCAATATGCACATGACTCATAGCAACATTCTGGCTCGAAGGACCACGTGAATGTGGGGGAGGAATAGCATTCGAAGAACTAGGAATAGAGGACAAAGGGACATGTGAAGCTATGTAAGTGGTTTTCCGTATAGTCACTCATCTTGGTTCTGGTATCCTGATAGGACTACTAACACCAGGTCTAGGACAAACATGTGATGTAGCTTCCACCGCCAAGATGGAAGGTGCAATGTGACTCATGCTCCCAAACCTCTCCACATGGTAAGGAATAGGACTGCCCACAGCCGTAGTGTTAGACTCAAACTCTGACTCAGCATGAAATGCCAGATCATGTGTTGGGATACCAGACATGCCATAACTAACATAACTAGTGCCCACGGGTTCATGATGAGTCTCGTCACTCGGCATCCAATACCGGCGACTTGTGTATGAGGGATAATACCTAGAGTGAGCAGGTATATCATGTGAAGGATCATATACAAGTGGAGGATCCTCTTCTCCAACCTCATGAGGTGGAGAAGAAAACTCAAGAATTTCATCTTCATGATCTCCCATAATTTGTGAATCAATGTTATAAAGTGGAAGTCCTGCTAAATGATGAGAACGGCGAGGTACCGCACTCGAATCCACAATGACTCAAAAAATGAAAAAGACTCTCTAATTACGCAGACCTTAGGCAAGCTAACATGCACAGAGCATACACCAATATAATCTAAATCCAATCACAAGCAAACAGGGGTAGGATATGTGAGCTCCCAAATGAAGCAGGTATGTCTCGCTTAGGAGAGGCTTGAGACTCCCATACACAACAAGCAGAGTTTCATAACCAATTATTGTGGCCCTCAGCTGCAATGCATATAGCAACTGTGTTGTCCGACCCCAACTTGGCCGGGACACCTGCAAAATAACCCCTGCAAAGTACCCCCTCGATAACCTAGGTAAGGAAACTAAGGTCACCTCAATATAATCAATGCTCAGGTGGGATTGACCATATGGGAAAGGTAGCAAAGCCCAAAACTCTTGAAAGAGCCCCCAGATATGAATAAAATCCTAGAAATATCTCTGGTGCTACTCGGTTATGACTAGGGGTCATCCCAATAAATAACTACTCACACTGCTTCGTGCTTAACTCCCTTGTAAGAGGAGGATCCCAAGAAACAGTAATTATACCAAGGAATTTCACACTCCCACCTCGACAGACACATACATGTTGTTGTTTAGTGGTCTTTGAGAATTTACTCACGATGAACTATTCCAAGACCCTAAAACCTAATCTTGTTGGTGTACCCTATCAAAGAAAATAGTGTAATCCATTTTAATTAAGCCTTGATTTTATTGGGCTTTATTACCCAAAAAAGGTAGATGACCATGCAACCAATGGTGTTATGATGCAACATGAATTAAAATGCACACCTAACAATCAATGCAAATGCGTTGTGTCGAATGAAAAACAGGGCATGCTACTACGTGAAATGCAAATTTTTTCTTCAAATGACAAATGCAATCGTTCCTATATGAAAGCCTGACTAATAATTTCTAAGAAAACCTAGTGCAAGTACCATGCAAAGTGAAAAATGCAATGCATAATGATGTAAAGAAGCAAATATTTTTTGATTTTTTGAATAAAAATGAGATACTAAAGCAAAATAATGATTCTAACACCCCCAGGCTCTGCAAGCACAATCAAGCAGAACTCACGCAAAGTACTAAGGAAAAATAAATCTAATACACTAATCCCAAAACAAAAAATTGAAAATGCAATGATAATAACATCTTTAAAAAAAACATTACCCTAAAAAAGGTGTCTCTGGTCAGAAAAAGAGGTGTATACAGACTCTAGTAGTATCAAAGGAGACTCAATAATCATCAAAATTCACCCAGCAACAATCAATCTTCCTCTAAAAGGAAAAACTTAAGGCATGCGTGACTGTTCGTAGGAAACCCACGTATGTACGCGGATATAGTAGTCAAAACCATGTGTATACACAACTGTGAGTTAAAAACTCACATACAGGAAGAAAAATGTATAAAAAATGAAGGCAAACAGATAGGGTGAGACAAAATTCACACCAATTAGACACTACCAGGAAAACATGCCCCTAGACCTGACTCAAAAACAAAGAAATCAGAGCAATTTAAGAACATTGAATGCCGATAAAATCCCCAAAGGAAAACTACTAGGAACTCCCCAGTGGAGTCACCAATTCTATTATAGAGAGAAATTCCTATGTCTTGGGGTACCACAACAGACATCTTGACTCCAGAAATCAATCATTTCCTATATGCAAGAGAAACCAAATAACTAACACTAAAGGATCTCGACTTGTACCTTATTCTGGACGGTTGATGTAGATCCCCGTTGAGCTTTCCAACTTCAGCTTGAATTGATAAATTGCTTCCTCAACATTCAATAAACAAGACAAGAATACTATATATAATTTTGTTAGCTNGCATATATAATCAATAACATATAAGCATTTGAAATCATCCATGGATCAAATATTCATTCAAATACACATTATTGGACAGGAAAAGATATTTCTATTAATTTAAAACAGAGATTACAATAGATAAAACCTCTATCGGCACGTCTGCGAATCGGAGAAACTGAGTCCCCCACTTGGGCCTCCACCACTTCAATCCTCCATCTCTTGATAGTAAGCTCACAAGAAAAATGCAAGCTTGGGAAGAACACAAATGTGCTCCAAGGGACAAAGGGATGTAGACTCAAGTATAAGCTCTGGAAACAATGGACTATAGTTTCTTTGCTCTCAATTCCTCATATGCCTTCAATGTATCCAAAGGGTTCCTTATATAGTTCTTCAATGGGGTAATGAAAGGTTGAATCCGAGTGATCTAAAGGCATATGGAAGGCTAGGAGACAAGTGAGTTGGATCCACATCAAGGAAAACTCCAAAAGAATTTGTCCTTTTGTACACATCCTAATGTACGTGGTTTTAGGGATCAAACCCATGTATATACACGATAAAGGGTTTAAAAGTTGTGTATAGAAATTTTAGCATATTTTTAGGAATGATCTTGGAAACATCAAAGGAAAAAAAATGGTCCATGGGGTCTAAGGAGTCTGCAGAGGGATAGGGAAGGCCATGAAAGTGTAATTTACCATGTGTGGTAAAATCCGCTATAACACCACGTGAAGGCTTAAACCCTGTTATCATATGGTTTCTACCATATGTTATAGCTTTGCCACCCTTTTTCATATCACCTTGAGACATTACAACGTATACACTATAAGAAAGGTTAACATATTACATTGATAAGGTCTAAGTGTAAGTCCATATATGGTCTGCACTAGCCTTAATTCAACCCAAGTATTATGTATTTAATATAATGTATGTACCATAGGTTTAAAACCTATTAACATATGAAACTTAGGATTTAAGAAATAATCTTAACACAATACATTTAGGCCCTAAGCTTTTTCTTAGTGAACATGGCATATGGAATATGCCATGTTAATTACTTTAACCCTTTTGATTAATGGCTTGGTTTTGAAGGCCACGTACTTAACCTGCAGTCAGAAGCACATAAGAAATATTAATAAAACTTAATAAATTACACATAGAACGAAGTTAATACTAATATGTAAACGATAAATTACAATTCCGTAATGAATCATAAGTAATATACAGGAAATTTAGTAGTAGGAGTTAAATTAACGAGAAGAGTATTTTACCTGGTATAATTCTGAGTCAACAAGGAACCATTTTCAAACAACAGTATGTCCTTTAAAGTCACATATTCCATACTCATTAGACAAGTTTCCATCACAAGCTGGAACTGCATGTAAATAGAATAGGTGGCTTAGTTTAGAGAACTAAGTAAGCCTACTAACAAGTAAACACATTTACCTCTCAAACCTTCATGGGAGAACAAGTCCCGCCACTATGCCCACTTTGTTTCCACAAGCAAAGTTAAGTTAGGACTCCATATTTAACAATTGTGACAATGTAGGAAGGACGAAGCATATAAATATAGTGACGAAACATAAGAGACAAAAGTGTAAACATAATACTAAGTAGTAAGTAGCAGTACAACATCATAAGTAAAACACATTAAAAATAATGACTGAAAGTAAATGATAGAACGTAAGAACAACTTATGAATAAACACAGGTACATGAAGTGGATGATAGAGTTCTGTAAGCGAATAATGTTCTGTCTAGGTATTTTTTACTAGCCTATAAATCTATTTTTTATTTTTTATTTTTGGGGACATTACAAGTGGTATCAGAGCCCAGTTTCAATACTAAGAGACCGATGGGAGTATCGAGCATTCACACAGAGAAAATAAAGCATGTTAATTTAATACGTACTAACATAAGTTTTTATGCCATTAAAAAAAAATTGTGTTTACAAGAAATTTTTACAGCACTGATCAGTTTAGAAATACTGCGGAAGAAAACAGTCGTCAAGGAAATATGACCACGCCAGCTCCAAAAGAAGAGCTGGTGGTAGAGTAAAACTCTGATGTTTTAAAAACTTTACACACTCTTTAAGCTGAATTGCAAAGTTTCATAGAAGACAGTATGAATGAAAGAAAGGAATAGAAAGCTATAAATGAATCCTTACTGAGAAATATGATGAGAGGAAGCCCACAAGGTAAACCTACTCCATCCAAAAATAGTTCCAAAAGATAAAATTACCCAAAATGGGCCAACAGCCTAAGGAAAGAGGAAAAATAATGTACCCATGAAGCAACTAAAGAATACCACCACAGTCCTTATAGTGGTGATTCACTTTCTCCATGGAGAAAGAAGCCAAGGAGTGATGACAATCTTCAGGGGGAGTTCCAAAAAATAAGAGCCCCCGACCTATGAAGGTGAAGTAAACATGGGGGAAAAGGATGAAGAGTGGTTGTTGGGAATGAGTAAGAACTTTTAGGTTCATACCTATTCAAGTGAGATGAAGGTTAGACTTTCCATCAATAACTTCAATGGCAAAGTAGCAAGATGGTGGAGATATTTAAAACACACCAAGAAAGATGAGCTGTGGAAAATACACTGGAATACTTTCCAAAAACTTTTCCAAGAAAAATATATGTTGAAAAGGTTCTTTGAAAGAAAAGTGAAAGAGTTTCACGAACTACGCAAGGGATCCATGACTATGGATGCATTTATTAACAAATTTCTAGATCTATTGCATTATGTACCATACATCAAAGAAGAAAAGGTAAAGATCTAGCAGTTCCTAGGATGTCTTTCTCCAAGTTTTTGGGACAGGATTGAATTTGACATGCCTAAGAATTTGGATGCCACGCTACACAAAGATAGGATCTGTTATGAGCATGGATAGCTGAGGCAGGAAAAACTGAACTTAAACTGAGACAAGTCTAAGAACTTATGTGATAACCGCAAACATGGGTCCAACCCATAGCCATACAGAAAGAAGAATAACATCTTTCAAGCGAATAGGAACTTTAATAAACCTGGTACAAATACTTATGTACTAGATGCTAATGTTAACAAACCCATATCAAGTGGAGCCAATGCTACCCCACTATAGATCAAATGCTGGAAATGCAGCAGACCTCATTATGCTCGAGAGTGTAATAACAAGACCGTTGGGGTCTTGCACAACTTACAAGAAGAACCAACTATCGAGGACATAGCTGGAACGCCCTGGATCTATGCAGCATTGGATGGAAAACAAGTAGATCATCAAGCTATGATATTCAATATAGAAGGTAAGATATTGAACACTTTTGTTTCAATACTTATAGATCACGGTGCTTCTTGGAGCTATGTTGCACTTAAAATTGTTTATATATGCAAACTTGGCAAAGTAAAACATAATAAATCTTGGCTAGTTCAGTTAGCCACAGGTATGAAACAGAAGGTTTCAAAAATTTTTAAAGAATGTGAGGTAAACCTAAATTGTTTCTTATGAAATAAAACCTAAACATTCTACCTTTAGGATCATACGATGTACCTGTCGGCATGGACTGGCTAGAACAGTTGTCGGCCTGGGAAAGGAGTGCAGGAAACAAACTCGCGTGTGGAACCGAAGAAGAGATGTCCTGTGTTTTATGGAGGAAAGGGAAGATCACGAAGGCACCAGAGGACCTGTGTAGGAAGATCAGAGAGGTGTGCAACGTAGGAAAGGAAAGCACAAAAAGTTCGCAGCTAATAAACGGTCGAAAAGCGATAGGGTGTTCATGGGTGCGGATGTCGGCTTAAGTATGTGGATGCCACAGGAGTGGAAACATGCTATAAGTAAGGTGATTAGTTCCTCGTGTCAAGTCATGATCACCACAGCTCTAGCCTGGGGGGCGACTTATGGTGACAGCTAACAGACTATCTTTAAGCAATCAACCCGGTGTGATCATGTAAAATAATATAAATAGGAGAGATTTAATAGTTAGAAGGTTTCTTTTGGTTAGTTGTAATTACAGAATGGGTTTGGTAGATGAGATTTGTATACAGTTGCAAAGAACATATCTAAGAAAAAGGTAATCAGGAATCTGCAAGAGGCAGTTAGAATAGCGCAATGGGAGGGCTCTGCTAGATCTGTGTAGATGCTAGGGAAGTCGATCCAGGATATGTGCAGATCTATAGGTAGTAACAGTAGATTATGAGAAATAAGACAGAGAGCATGAGAACCATAAGTTTGAACTTAAATACACATCTGAATATCATTCTGCATCCCACAGACTACAAGGTGCTATATCCTTTCTCATGCTAGATGAAGAGCACGTTGGTGGTTTTTTCCATATGGGTTTCCATGTTATTTCTTGTGTCTGAATGAATGGTTGAAGTGGTGCATGTTTATGTCATTGATTACCAGTTGCTTCTGTATAATGTTAATTGTGCTTCAATCTCTGTTAGTTTCTTACAAATTGGTAAATGGATGAACAGAATGCATTATTGAATTGCAATTGTATATATATCATTCTGTATGATTCTTGTTATGAATCTTGACTTAAGTTGTAGAACCGATTGACATGAATCAGCTGCGTCATACAAGTTATGTGGAAATGAAATCCAGGTCATGTGTGATGACATATGGTTGTGCTCAATCATGCAGAACTGAATCCTCTATCCAGCCATCTTGATTCCTTCGTTGAGCTCCGTGGCTACGAGCCAAGGGACTATACTTTCCCGAAAATCATGGAAACATGGTTTTGGCGGTTACCGATCTATGAGATATCTCAGGAGAGACTGTTCCTACTTCGTAGGTGTTGCTGATGGGGCTTGCTCTTTTGGGCCGGTAGCTTGAGTAGTTTTTGGATTAGTGGGCTGCGCAGAACTTGGGTCGCACGAGTGGGGAAAAGTGGCCAACAAATGGTTTCATTGCCAGGACCTTCTTGATTAAATCAGGGAATATGTTATGGAAGCCAATGAAGGAGGAGATAGAAGACTAGCGGGATGCTAAAATGATGATATTCACGCAAGAAGAGGCCGATGAAAGACAAGAGAGATTAAGGAAATGGATAGCGAGACTGTCGTAGTGATTGAGTCACACAGTTTATGGATCGGATATGTTATGTAAGAGCTAGGAGTAATATGGAAGGTAGTAAGAAGAGATGTTCCCAGGAATTTCTGAGGATTAGTTAGGCACTGGATTCTTGAGAAGCGGAAGGAGGTTCCAGTCAGGAAAGAGGAGAAAGGTAACAAAAGGCAATAGGGCCTATAGCTTGTCAAGGGAGGGTGAATATGGATGCGAGTCATGCCTTGACAAAGGATCCTACGATGAAGAGGAGGAGTATAGCCCAGTTTCTGAGACAGCAGAATCAGGAGGGTCTACATAATTTCCAAGAATAGGATGTGACTACGATATTCCAGAGAGATCCCCTAGAACTAGACCTAAAAGTTCCTCACCTGAACCACTTGTGAACACTAGCAGTCCTAGTTTAGGTACTGGTGTGCAAGGAATCCCATCAGCGATCCCAGTAAATTTTGTAAATTCATAGAATCCAGTGAATGATTCTAGTGCCACCCTATTGGCGGGGATAGATGTTAGACTACCCACCTTTAATGGGAATGGAATAGAAGACCCAGAATAGAATTGGTTCCTTTGTGAAGATGTCTAGATGGTACACTTAGTACATAATGCCGATATAAAGAAGGAACAAATAATCACGACCTTAAGGGGTCGCACCATGGATTGGTTCATGAAATTTTATGCCGCACAAATGGGAAGCCCCCAAAAGAATCTTAAGGATATTCAAAGAGAAATGATCTCAAAGTTCTGGAAGCCTCAATCGGAGTCCCAATGTATTACCGAGATCAAGGAAATTAAGCAGGCTCCAGCAGAAATGGTATGGGACTTTGACTAGCGGTTGAAAACATTGTTGGCCAAGGTCAATTTCTAGATGTAGGATGTGGAGCATAAAGAGTGGTTTATTGTTGCACTACTGCCACATATAAGAGGACCGCTCATGCAATAAAAGATTGCAACGCAGATGGAAGCATTGGAGTTAGCAATGAAGCTTGAGGCTTCTCCCATTAGGGACGGTTCCACAGGAATGAGACAGATTCAGTCTTAATTGGCTAATCTAACTATTCAACTCCAAGATATGAAAAGGGGAAAAGAAGCACATGAAGACCTCTGGTGTACACGATGTCAGACCAATGAACATACCAAACATGAATTCCTGACATATATGAACTACATCTCGTCCAATGGGCCAAACCTATTGAATGGCCAAGGATTACCCTGGTGCAACATATGCCAAACAAGAGGACATCGAGACATAGATTGCCTATTCATGCACAAGATGGTATGTACACAAACCAATATATATTGTAAATTTTGTAAATTTGTAGGCCATGATGAAAAGGATTGTAGGGCCTACCATCTCATGAGGGAGAAAATGGTAGATACCTATTCGATGAAGACTGAAGAGCAAGTAAATATTGAACAGACCCCACCTCATTTATAGGCTACTCACCAGTTTCAGGCTGCAGCTAAATTCCCATCCCTACAGCAGTTCCAAATGCCACCATAGTTTCAGAATATAGCCCTGTATAACTTATACCAACAGCAGTACCAGCAACCACAATACCAGTTACAACCACCTCAAAGGGGGGTGACAATTATAGGGATCCAGAAGGAGGAGGATTTGGACAAGGAAGAGGGCCAGTTGTATGTTACAATTGTGGAGTACTGGGGCATTATGCTAGGGAATTCCTAGAACCTGCAAGGAATTACTCGTATTGTAGGAAGCATCACAATGTGGAGCAATTCCCATAGCTCATCACTCATTGGCAAGCCTGGACGCTTGGAGAAGCCAACTCGGTACTGTACCCTACACCAAATATTGCGTCAAATGCTCCTAACCCGAATGCCAATATCAACATATAGATGATGGTCATCGAACCATGAGAACCAAATGTTGTAGTGGTCACGAGGGGAGGTGCTACGATAGGTGCATACTAAGCTACACAGACAGACCCTATGACGCACGCGCAACCCCAGGTGTGACCTATTGCAAAGAAGAAAGAAACAATTGATGTTCAAGAACAAAAGCGCATATTCATGGATGTGTTCCTAGATTTCATCGATGCAGAGCATCCATCTACCTCAGGACATGTGAAATATATGCCTGAGAGATTCCAGAAGATATTT
Source organism: Pseudotsuga menziesii (assembly GCA_001517045.1). Lineage (NCBI taxonomy): Eukaryota > Viridiplantae > Streptophyta > Pinopsida > Pinales > Pinaceae > Pseudotsuga > Pseudotsuga menziesii. Next base: position 92,128 of record LPNX010593903.1, on the reverse strand, counting down.
GAACAATGAATTGTAGACAAGAATGAAGATAAGGTTAGTAAACTTAAAGATTTCTTGGCAAGTTGTTTAGCACTAATAAAGGATAAGGAAGTGCTTGCAGAACTGGAAGCACTCATCGAAACACTTCTGGAAGGAGACCCTCCACCAAATAGGGTTAACAGCATCAATACCAAGCTCAAGACAGGACGTGAACTCAGGATGACCACGCAAACTGGAAATTATGATATGGACTATATCATCCTCAACTTGGGATCCGATGTCAACATTTTAACACGCCGGATGTGGGAAATAATGGGCAAGCCACCATTAGAATGGTCCCCCATTCAATTAAGGCTTGCAAATCAAGAAAACATCCTCTATGTTGGTAGTTTGGGTCAAGTTCAAGTGGATATCGAAGGATTATGCACTTTTTCCGAATTCAAAGTCATAGATATAGTAGTCGATACTACCTCATATCCTGCACTGCTTCAGATTGATTTTGTAATGGAAAACCAAACGATCATAAATTTCAAAAGAAGGATCCTATCATTTGAATATGAGGATATGCGGGTCATTGCGCCCCTTCACCCACTAGAAGGACCAAGGTACATTGAACTAGTGTTCAACAAAGGGCATGATGACCACCTTGACACCATCTCCAATATAACCACCATTCAGGAAGACTATATTAATCCTACTCCATACAGTAAACTAAGTTGGAAATGTGAGAGTTCATGTACATCAGACTCAGGAGAGGCACTGGAGAAGTGGTAGAACTGATTTCATGAAGTCTCGTCGAGAAAATGTGTTAGGATAACTAAGTCTGTCAGACGAGTAGGAACTCAGTCGTGACCACTGCCGACATATGAAGGACTACCTAACTTGGCAACATTCTTGACTGAATTTGAAGAACTGGTAACAGAGTCAGAGTGAATTTGTGCACTAGGCTTTCCATTGAAAGCTACACCCACATGATGGTGGGGTACGCACAAGAACACCATAACTGAATGGCCCCAGTGCAAAAGGCTACTAGAAGTAAGGTCTAGGGAAGCAATTACAACTGTAACCCAAATATATATGGGGTTATCAGACCCTATCGAACACTTAGAACAATGTTCCACAGCATTCTCGAGCTACCCTCACCAGGAATGGGTTCACCATTTCATCCATAGTCTTGAGGAGACACCACAAGGGTGGTATGAATCTATGGAGTTGCACCAAGAAATAAGGGAATGGGAAGAAGTTGTGTATAAATTCACTTACACATTCCAGTTCATGGATGAGAAACCTACAGTTGATATTGCGCTGAAAACTATTAAGGACAAAATATTCACTGAGATCCCACTGGAGATTGTGTATTCTCAACCTTGTGCTACCCATTCCCACCAATGCTGTGAGACAGTCCAACATTGGATGACATACTATAATATCTCTGGAGACCGGGATGATGATTCGACCAACATCAATATCTGAGAATTGGAAGGATCGTGTGAGGTAGAAGGAAGCGGCATTTCTAGTAAGCAATTCGTTAAGCCACTAAAGATTAAAAAGGTTAACATTGGATTGGAGGACAATCCAAAATTTTCCAACATTGGAGACTACTAGGTTGAAGAAATAGTAGCCAAAATCACCGATTTATTACATGAATTTCAAGACCTATTCCCGACAAACTTCAGGGAAGTCAAGGGGATAGTAGGGGATTTGGGTGAAATGAAAATTTCACTCAAACCCAATGCAATCCTAGTGAAACAGCAGCCATATAGATTAAACCCACATTATAAGGAGAAATTAAAAGCAGAACTGGATTGCATGTTGGAGGCAGGAATTATTGAACTAGTTAAAGAGTCGGAATGGATAAGCCCCATGGTCGTCCAAGACAAGAAGGCGACAGGTGAAGTCAAAATCAGTGTCGACCTAAGGAAACTAAATGTTGTCTTCTTGCATGATCCATTCCCTACACCATTCATGGATGAGTTTTTGGAAAGAGTTGGTAGACAAGAAATGTACTTATTCACAGACGGGTTCTTAGGATACCATCAGGTCCGAATTGCGCAAGAAGATCGACACAAGACAACCTTTGTAATAGAATGGGGATGCTACCAATACAGGGTAATACCCTTTGGCCTTAAAAATGCCCCTACTATTTTTTCTAGAATAGTAGTATCTTCTTTCAAATATTTCATTCATAAGTTTCCTAAAGTATACTTTGATGACTGAATGGTCTTTGGTCTTGTAAGAGGCCATATTGAAAATTCGCACATGATGCTGGAAAGGTGTCACCAATATCAAATTGCAATGAACTTGAGAAAATGTATATTCTATGCACCATGCAGTGTACTGCTGGGCCATGTAGTATGTCATGATGGGATCCTAGTCAACAAGGAGAAGGTAGCAATTATCCTGGACTTGCCTCTGCCTACATCAGTCACGCAACTCAGGTCCACATTGGGACATATTGGGTATTATCAGAAATTCATAAGAGGGTATGCAAAGATAACTACCTGAATGGAGAAGCTAATAAAAAAAGATGCCAAGTTTGAGTGGAATGAAAACTGCCAAGAGAGTCTAGATAAGCTGAAGGGTAAAATGGCTACTGCACCGATACTAATATTTCTAAATTGGAAAAGATAATTCCATGTTCATGTTGATGCATCATCGATTGCACTTGGTATAGTTTTAACCCAACTAGGAGATGGTGCAATTGACCACCCGATTGCATTTCCAAGTAGGAAGCTATCAACAGCAAAGAAAAATTATACCACAACTGAAAGAGAAGGGCTTGCAATGGTCTATGCGCTACAAAAATTCAAACATTATCTATTGGGTGGACACTTCAAAATGTTCACTAACCATTTTGCGCTAAAGTACCTGGTCAATAAGCCAATGTTGGGAGGGGGAATCTGCTGGTGGCTCCTCCTATTTCAAGAATTTTATTTTGAAGTCATTGTGAAGACAAGACGACTAAATGTTGGGCCTGACCACTTATCGCGAATTGAAAGTGGGGAGGAACCCACCAGCCTAGAGGAAAATTTACTGGATGTGTAGCTATTTGCTATAGATGTTTTTGATAAAGAATTCGATGCTATTATACACTTACTAAACATAGGGAATGCACCTAAATATTATTCGACATGGAGAAATAAACAGTTAGTTTTCAAGGCCTCAGACTACACACTAATACTGTGAAGATGCGTCTTTGATCATGAGAGACAATGGGTAATGGATGAAGTGCATGCAGATGTTTTAGGAGGAAACTATGCCGGGAAAGTGACAGTGTGCAAGAGTTTGCAAGCTAGACTCTAGTGGCCAATAGTACATATGGATACAAGGAAATACTATCGCAATTGAAATAAGTGTCAAAGAATAGGGAAACCATCATGATGTGATGAAATTCCACTTGCAGCACAAATTACACTGCAGACCTTTGATAAATGGGTAGTGGATTTTGTTTTCCCTATCAGTCCACCAGGAAAATGGACTTGTGTGCATTATATCATCACTACTACAGATTACTTGACAAGATGGGAAGAGGCAGCACTTGTAAAAGATTATAATGCTGCAACTGTAGCACACTTCCTATTTGAGAATGTCATCACAATATTTTGTTGTCCCAAGATCCTAATTAGCAACCAAGGTACGGATTTTGTAAATAAGCTAATTGTTGAATTGACTACAGAATTCCAAATCCAACACAAGAAGACAACACCCTACCATACTCAAGAAAATGGAACTATCAAGGCATTTAACAAGATACTCAAGAATGCGCGTTGTACCAAAATCCTGTCACCATCATGTGATAAGACTCTTAACATACCTATTTTCCCTTAATCCCAGCACTTGGAGTGGAAAAACATACCATTTCACCAATATTTCAAAAAAATGCTCAGCACCGTGCTTTCCCCTTTATCCATGAGCGGTACCTTGCTTGCATCGCCTATACCTTGTTATCCACAAGCGATGCCACCACTTATGGCCCTTAGTCCATAAGCGTTTCTTACCTGAACCGCTCTATCATTGAAGGAGAAAAGCAATACCCTGGGTAAAATGGGAAAAAGAGAAGATTCTTGAGGCTTCTAGATCATGAGCCTCATGTCCTCCCTTGTCCCTATCATTGTGGGTCATTTGAGCTCAAGATTCCTCATTATAGGATCTTAGAGGCTAGCTCATCCACAAATCTCTCAACCATCCCTATCCATTGAGCCTTGAAAATACAAGCTCATTTCCATGGTTGAGGGGGAGAAATATTAAGGTATTGTTATGCTGTTGGATTGATCACTTGGCCCAAGCCATTTGAGAGCATAGAGAGCAAGTTTGATCTTATGGTGAGGAAAGTGTTTCGTTTCATGGAGATGCATGTCGACACTAAGGCTTAATTGGTTGTAAACTTCTCCATTTTATCTTAATGCAAAGCTGATTTCTGTCCCACTTTACTATTGTTGTTTGATTTCACATGTAAATGTTGTTGGATTCCTTAGTCACTGACATGGATTAAGAGGTTATATTCTGGTAGCTTTGATGTGTTTGTGTGTTTAATATGATTGCAGGTACACAGTTTTACTATTGAAGCATTCCATTCTAGGTATCTACAGCGTCCAGAGAGGGTCTTCATCCTTTGTCATTCATTTGTTTTGGATCTGAACCATTCAGACCAGAGGAACACTTACTATCTGCAAAAGGTGAAATATTCTTGCTAACAAATCTGGCGACTCCACTGGGGAATTGATATATGTGTCAGTTGATTTGATCTTCCTCGGTTCTTCAACTCTTGTCTGAATCTAGCCTCCTTCTCCAACTCTCTTCAGTCAGATCTGTTATCTAACTTAGTGAATTTGGGTTTGAAAATTCCAAATGTGTTCATATCTAAATCATTTCGACCTTTTATGCTCTTTTTTTATACTCAATCTATCATCCTTTACCCTGATCTAGTCTTTTTCTAACTTGATCTATCGTTCTCTTTGTGTTTTGGATTTTTACAGGGAACCGCGCTTATGCAGTGGACGAGAAGTGGTGCCACCGCTTGAACAGAGTGGCAAGTACATGGTGCCACCACCTGTATCCCCTTGGCATGAAGTGATGCTGGGATAGAACCGCTCTGTCAACATCATAGAAGCACGGTTCCAGGTAGGCATATATCCAAGACCTTTTTTTCTCATTTTTTTTTTGTAAAAATTTGGGTTGTTTTACTTTCAGTCCTGCATTGTTAGGCTTGTGTGACAGAATTTGATGCTTGTGGTTTTACATTTTATGGTTTAATATTTGTTTGATTGAGAAATTCAAAAGCTAGATTAGGCTTTTTTATTGTTCATTCACTTCTGTTCTTGTTGGTTGTGTTTGCGAAAGGATTTCTTGTTTTTTGAAAAGCTTAGGGTGTTAGTAAGATCTCTTTTAATTTTTGTTATATAGAATAAAAGAAGAACATTTCATTAGAATATTAGTTTCATTTCTTTTTTTGCATAGAGAACTTCTTTTTCCTTCCTTTAAAAAAGAACATTTTTTACTCAGATTATATTATCATCATTGAGCATTGGACATTGGATTCCTGATTGGCTTTACGAGATTTCAGACTCTTCATGTTCTTTTGTCTCTTATGCATTTAGTACTATCTCAATCAAAATAAAAAATATTGTAGTTTTAAGTTATATTTGCCTATGTTTTAAGAGAAAATTGAAAAAATAGAGTGCATTTGCATGTAGTGTGCTTCTTGTTTTTCTTTTAGGAAAAGAGATTCTCCCCCTTCTTATTGCTTTCAGAAAAGAGAAATCAGTTTGGAAATTGTTACCTTTGATTTTGTGTTCAAGACTGTTGTTTGAAAGTATTTTTGGTTTTGAAACAAAAGAAAATGCTCTCTTTCCCTCCCATAAGCAGGCATACTGAACGCTAAAGTGAAATATTTGCACATGCATACTGCATGGTTTTACTTTTCTGTCAAAACATCATGCATTCACCTAACCGTCCACTTTAAAATTAATGGTAGTTATAGGCTAAAATTTATGTAGCAATTGGAGTGAAAGGTTAGACACGTGTTCGGGCATAGTTAAGCGTAGGAGCTGTCGTTATTTGTCTGCATTACATTCCGGGACTCACGCGGTTCTTCCACGTATCGTCAGTATATTGAAACGCCTTTCATGTACCCTTGAGGTATATAGAAAGGTACTTCACATACTTGATTGTATATCGGAAGGCCCCTTGTGTATAGTTATGCATTCGATAGCACTACTATCGATTTGAGCTCCCACGTACCTTGAGTATATCGGGAGACCCCACTAGGATACCCTATCCATCTGAGAAAATACCTTTGGCTATATTGCTTGGAGCCATAGACTAAAAATAGCATTCAGTTAGATTAATACGCACGTACCCTCGAGGTATATCGCAAGTGGCACCTTCTTGACAATCCTGGTGAGAGACCTGACTATTTGAACTCCTCCTATAATTTTAAGTGTGCTTGTTTTGACCTATAGCTTGTGTAGGGAAATTTTTTGGTGTGTTTTCTAGATTTTAAGATCCTATGATAGATAGGAACTATATAAACTGGCTAAGTTAATACAGTCTAGAAAAGTACAGGGCTTGCCACCCGATTTTATTCCTGGTTCAGGAGAAAATCCAATGGAATCTATCGACCAAGGAGCTGCTACCACCTCCCAAGTGGGAGATAGTGTGGTTGCAAAAAGTGGAGGACCATATTATTCACACTCACCTCCCTTGGTCCAACAACCTTCTTGGGGAAATACCTCATTCCATTCTCCCATAGAAGTTCATGTTAATGATACTACCCGTTCGGATTTTGGTCCCAATGCTCCATTTTGGGATACCCCTGTAGGACAGGCCATTGCCTCATTTGGCACCCATTTAAACTCTTCTAAATATAGAATAACATAGGAAATATCATGCTGCCATTATCCATGCACAGGAGATTGATAAGAAAATATATGACCTATTAGGCCCGACACCATCACGTTCCACATTTGTTCCTGTGGGATATCGTTCACTTGCTGATTCTATGAGACCCATTGAGCCGATTATAGATCGTCTAATAACATCCCACAACCCAGGTCAAAATAACACCCCCACCACCTCCCATGTTATATATGTTCCTAATCTTCCCAGGTCTTCTGTAGCTGGGCCTCAACCCTCAATTCACGTTTCGTCTTTACCTTCTAATGTCGGGGGAAACCCTTGGCATGACCTACATTATCTGACGCTGAAATTGTACCTAGTCAAGGACAGACCCCTAATATAGAACCATCTACAATTTATGTCCCTCCCACCCATACTAATGTGGTTAATCCCCCATCCAGTTCAGGTCAGCCCTCAAGGGCATAACCTGTAACCATTCAATATTTCGTAGGTTATGGTTATCAAATGCTTGTAGGTAACATTAATCATCCAACCAATCCTACAGGAATTCCTTATGCTGGGATTCCATACCCCAGTAATACTTTTACACCATGGGGGCAACCCAACTGGTCTTACATGCCAGCCATTGGAGGGATACCTGTACATACTGCGGGAGGTGCTGGAGGACCCCCTTACGGAAGTCCTCCCCCTATGGGGCCTAATGGCCCTGGAGGATCTAGGAACTTTCCTCCGTATGGTCCTAGTGGTCCTAATGGTCTTGGGGGGCCTGGTGGCTTTCCTCCTTATGGCCCTAGAGGGTCTAGTGGCCCTCTGCCTAGTGGTCCCGAAAGCTCTGGAGGTTTGCCTCCTGGTGGCCCTGGTGGGTCTGGTGGTCCGCCTCCTGGTGGTCCTAGTGGTCCTAGTGGTCCCAGTGGTATTGGTTGTCCTGATGGCCCTAGGGGTCCTCCTTCTGGATGACCTAGTGGTCCTAGTGGTCTTGATCCTGAAAATCAACCCCCTACAAGCGGATTTTCTAGTAGTTCTTCATCACAACAACCTGTCTTTTAGTCCACTTATGGTCCTACTAGTAATTATATTCCATATCAATATTACCATTATGTGCAACCCAATCGGCAGTTACCTTTCCTAGAAAATTTGGACTTAACTGACTTTTCCAAGTTGATTAATGACCCCATTTGATACAATCCCTCGTGGCCTCCCATTCCGGTAAAGTTACCATCGGATATCCCAAAGTTCGATGGGAAGCAGGGAGATGATCCAAAGAATCATGTTATGACATTCCATTTCTGGTTTTCTTCAAACTCCCTCATGGATGACTTCATTCAGTTAAGACTCTTTCAGTGAACTCTGACAGGTACAGCCATGAAGTGGTACATTGAATTCCCACAACATTCATTTTTGGATTTTGGCTCGTTGGCAACTGTGTTTCTTACACACTTTCAGCTCCCTATTCGTTATGAAACATGTACTAATCTTTTAACTTCTCTGTGATAGAAAACCTCCACCCACATATCTGATCATATCCATGAGTGGAGAAGGCATAGAAGGCTTATCAAAGCCCCTATTCTGGATCAGTTATTAGCTAATTGGTTTACCAAATCCTTGTTTCCTCCTATTGCCCAAGATGTGGCTATGGGAGGTGTCGTAACTAAAGAGCAGGCTATTAGTCGAGCCCAGTATCTAAACTTGGTCTATTCTCAGTCTGGAACTTTTTATGACTTGATTCCTCAAGCTCCTCGCCCAAGCACCGATCCCGCCAAGACACCAGCAGAAGTACCTATTGATGGGATTGTTTGTTCAATCTAGTCCCTGTAAACAGCGAAACCTGTGAAGAAACCCAAAATTGCCACCCCTACTCCTTCAACTCCTAAGGTTTCCATTGAGGTCAAATCTATTCAATGTACTCAAACCTCGGGCAATAATAAAAATAAAGGTAAAAATAGAAATAAAAACCTGGAAACCTATAGGAGACTCCAAGACCAACCAACAGTGATAACGATAAAGGAAAAATAAAAGAAAAATATCCCTGTCTGCTATGTGGTGGTGACCATTTTTCAAAGGAGTGTCCTCATCAGGAAAAAATCTCACAGTTTCATAATTCCAATCCCGCACCCGCAGTAATTATGGATCCTTTTCCCTCTCAACAACAACTGATAGACCACATGTCTAATCAGGGTAGCTCTAGTTCATCAGAGGAAATTAGTATGATGTCCTCAGAGACCATCAATCTGCAAACTCGAAGTCAGAATTATGACAAACCCGCAGATAAAAAAGAAGATCATTCTTCTTCAGGGAAAGATCCCTCTACTAGTTCTCCTGAATCCTCGTCTACTGTCCCCTTATCTATCGAGAAGCCTACTCTCGACATGATTTTGGGTCCACCTAAGAGTACTCTTCGGAAGGAATTATTTAACCCTAATGCCCAAGTGGCTCAATTTTATAATGTAGTTGAATATCTCACTCAAGAACCTTGTGCAATGTCTACCTTAGAAGTGCTCCAAAGTTTCCCTACACAGCGCAAAAACTTGTTGACAGCATTAGGAGCTTTAGAATTGGATAATACTAACTTGATTCATTTCAATGTTGAGAACTATAAGCCTAGGTTACCGCATAAACTTTCTTTTCAGGTCATTACGAAAGTAGTTGGAAAGAAAGTTTTTCGAATGGTACTAGATGAAGGAGTTTCGACCATGGTTTTGTCTCTATCTTGTTGGAAGGCTCTCGGCTCTCCCGAGCTTGTAACATCACCTACGACCCTCAAGGAATTCGATAGATGGGGTTTCCAACCCCATGGTCTCATATCAGCACTAGCGGTTGAGCTGGGGGGAAAAACCGTTTCGCTTCAAGTAGAAGTGGTGGATTCCCCTTTAAATTACAACCTCCTTTTAGGAAGAAATTGGTTCTATGACATGACCATTGTCGCCTCAATAGTATTCTGAACAGTGTAATTTCCACATCTAGGGAGAATTGTCACTATTGACCAGCTTGATTTCTGTACTCCAAATGTTACTACCTCCATGGATAATAACATCCACATGTAAAACTAGTCCCCTGCTCCTTACCAGTCGATTAGGGTAGGCATGTTGAAGGATTCATCCCTTATGGGGATTTTTCCATCCACTCCTCCTAGCAAGGATACCGCCATATTCCATATGATCGCCTCATTTGATTATGAGCCTAAGGGTAAACAAGTTGTTGATTCCACCTTGTTGATTTCACATGAAGCAATGTATGATACCATTCAAACCTTTTTCGATGATCACACTGAGACCTTCATCTAATGGCTTCGGATCCCTACCATTTACCGTACTAGTTAGAGCCTTCTCTTCCTACTCTAGATTATCTCTCTAATAATTTTCCTTCCAATGAGTCCATTATGGAGATCATGAATATGGATAAGTCCACTTGGGAGAATCACCATCATAGATCCACGTTCCTCCCCAACACTAGTTCGGTTAGCCATGATTTGGTATCCTTGTTTCCTATTGATATTGTCAACGTTCACCAAAGTCCCATATTGTTGCAAGATACAGATTCGGAAGGAAACCTTTGCAACATTACTTAGACAAATCCGATTGGCATATCAGCCAATCCTGATACTATCGAGCATGTTCATGTTGGGCAGAACTACTCGGCAAATGAATCTGAAGCCTATAAGGCACTTTTCAATGAATTTCATGATATTTTTGCCTGGTCCTATGAAGAGATGCTGGGGATTGACCCATCCATTGTGGTCCATGAGATTAAAACCTATCCCATGGCAAAAACTGTCAGGCAAAAACTAAGGCAAGTCCATCCTTGGAAGGCTACAGCTATTAAAGCTGAAATTGAGAAACTTCTAAAAGCTGGGTTTATTTATCTTGTACCCTTGACGGAATGGGTATCGAATGTTGTCCCTGTCAATAAAAAGTAGGGCACCATTAGAGTCTGTATCGACTTTAGGGATTTGAATAAAGCTTGTCCTAAGGACAACTTCCCTACTCTGCACATCGATCAGATTATCAACAACTGTGCTCGAAGTGTCATATTTTCATTCATGGATGGCTTCTCTGGCTATAATCAGATTGAGATATTACCCTTCGATCAGGACAAGATGACATTCATTTTCCCATGGGGAACCTTTTCATATAAGAAGTTACCTTTCGGCTTGAAAAATGATGGAGCCACGTTCCAGTACATGATATCCAATGCATTTCATGATATTAAACATATTGTTGAACCGTACCTTGACAACCTCCCCGCTCATTCACAGTGACAGGAGGACCACCTAGCCATCTTAGAGAGATATTCCTGAGATGTCGTCATTAATATATATGGCTCAATCTACATAAATGTGTTTTTTTCGTTGAGATGGGACGTCTGCTAGGTTTTGTGGTATCCAAAGATGGCATCCAGATCGATCCTTTGAAAATTGCCGCCATTTTATATCTACCAGCCCCAACTAATCTCCTTGAACTCCAAAGTTTGCATGGGAAGGAAAACTTTCTCCGTCGTTTCATGTGTAATTTCGCAGAGAAAACACACGGTTATATGCATCTCCTCAAGAAGAATATGCCATTCTTATAGGATGACCAGGCCCAATGCACCTTTGATAATCTTAAGCACTCTCTGACTCATTCACCTGTGATACACCCCACGTATTATTCAAAGGACTTTCTCTTGTATATTATTGCCTCTGCTACTTCCATCGCTATGGTTTTAGTGCAGGAAAATATCCACGGTCAGGAGCACATGATTTATTACGCCAGTAAGAATCATATGGATTCTAAAACTTGTTATTCATGTGTGAAAAAGTTATCATTGGCCATGGTAATTGCTATACAAAATTTTCGTCACTACATTCTTCTCCATGCTACCACGGTATTGGCAGACCAGAACCCGATGTATTACATCCCGACTCATCAGGTTCTTGGGGGCAGGTACTCCCACTAGATAGTCATACTTCAGGAGTTTGATCCAAAATTTTCCAAAGCCACATCAAATAAATCCTTGGTCTTTTTCGAGCTTATGTGTGATCTTCCCTATGCTTCAATGGAATCTGATCCCAGTGATTCATTTCCAGATGAATTCCCATTCTTGATAATCACTACCAACCCTTGTTATGGATGTTTACTTATTTATCTCCAAACACAATGATTTGAACCAAATTTATCCCATGATGATCGCCGTCGTATCCATCACCACACGAAATACTATCTCATCCTGAATGATACCTTGTATAGACGTGGGAATGACTCAATTCTCTAGCAATGCCTCACCAATGAGGAGGCTGAACATGTGTTGAATGATTGCCACTTTGGATCATGTGGAGATCATTTATCTAGGATGGCTACATCCCATAAAATCCTTCGCGTTGGCTATTTCTAGCCTTTTGTCTTCAAAGACTGTCATGAGGCTATTAAGAAATGCCCACCTTGTCAACACTTTTATCCTAAAAAGTGTACCCATCCTATTCTGCTACACCCTGTCATTGCCATTGGCCCATTCACCAAATGGGGGATTGACTTTATGCATTGTAAGCCTACCTCAGCCGGGGGGCATGGTTACATCATCATAGTCATGGACTATTTCATAAAATGGGCTGAGGTCATGCCTATATACGCAGAAGATGGTAAGACTACCGCTCTCTTTTTGTTCAATCATATCATAGTTAGATTTGGAGTCCCGCAGTCCATCGTTACTGATCACGGATCCCATTTCCATAATCAAATGATGGAGGAAATGAGTACCAAGCTAGGTTTTTACCATGAAAACTCTACGCCATATTATCCACAAGCTAATGGTCAGACAGAGGCCATTAACAAAGTTTTGAAAACTATGCTTCATCGGATTGTTGGAGATCATAAATCCAACTGGCACCACGTTATTTTCTCCACTCTTAGGGATTATCGGACTTCAGTGAAAACAACCACTCGTTTCACGCCATTCCAGCTTCTCTATGGACTCGAAGCTTTCTTACCAATTCAATGTCATATTCCATCTTTACAACTTGCTGTCAAACTTCTCCCAGACACTTCTGCAGAAGAAGAAAGATTTTTGTACTTGAATAACCTTGATGAGAATCGGAGAGATGCTGCCTTGGCTAATGAGGAACATAAGAAATGCGTCAAGGCGCAGTATGATAAATCAGTCCAACCTTGTATCTTTAACGAGGGTGACCTAGTCTTGACTTATGATCAAATATATGACAAACTAGGGAAGGGTAAGTTCGAGTCCATGCGGTACAAACCTTTCATCATTTCTAACGTTTTAGAGAAAGGAGCTTACGAGCTGGTTGATTATGATGGAATCCCTTTGGGGCAGACTCACAATGGGTTGTACCTGAAAAGGTACTATGCCTAGGTCTTTCCTAGAAAGCATCTTATATATATGTATATTGATTGGCTTTCAGTGTGCTTTTAGTATTTTCAAGATAGTTTTGAGTTTAGTGTCCACATCTGTTTATACCATGTTTTGGTCATGCAGATGGATTTTTACGGATTCACTGATAGTGCTTGCCGCCACAGCTTGAATCTCACCTCAGCTGCTTGGGTCCTCTATTCCCTAGCTGAATATTTGGTCAGTTCAGGAGCAGTTTGTATAGGTCCTACTACTAATAACATCACCGAGTATGAAGCAGTCATCAGTCTTCTGACTGAAGCTGCCTCCTAGGATGTTCATAATCTGGTATTCTTGATGGACTCGCAACTTGTGGTTTTCCATTTAAACCATGTTTACACCATTAGAAACCTTGTGATTCTCTGTCTCTTCTGGAG
>LPNX010593903.1:0-72744 GCA_001517045.1 Pseudotsuga menziesii | reverse complement strand
TATTATTTTATTATTTTAACCATTATTTTATTATTTTAACTATTATTTTATTATTTTCCTTAGGAGGCCCATTTTAGACCCCAAAATTCCTCTAATGGCTTAAGCATGCAAAGGACGAGCCCATGTGATCCGCCAGAGGGTCCTTCACTTTGTCTTATCATCTTAAAGACCCATTGCCTATAAACAATCCTTACCCTCTGCCATATAACCTTTACATTGCTTTGAAAATACAGCAAACCAAAGAGCCGAGCCCACTGCACAGACCAATCCATCCTTCAAATCTAAAGACCTTACTCATTAAAAATATTTCTGCAATAGTGAGCACTCCATTAAGGACATCTTGAACCAGTTTGGCCACCTAAAAAGATGAAGAAGAGACAGGAAAATCTGAAAGGAGTACCGAGATCGAGGACCGTGAAAAAACCCATGCAAATTCTGGAGCATCCATCAGAAGTAGGGAGTCATCTCACATAGATAACTCCCTCCCGAACACTAGTGCAACTAGTGGGATACCAAGTTTTTTTCATTGTGCAATCCTTGAATGCTGACCCCCCAAGTTCCTTTGGCCCTGTAGCAAAAATACCTAAATCCCGTAGAGCCAACCTAGTTTGGCCATCATCACCAGAAGCAGAGCTCACTAAAGAAGAGAACAACTTAATGACGCCCTATGTATCGCCCAATAGGCCTAGTGCCATAGCAGTAATACTAAACATTCTAGAACTATTAGAAGAACCCACTGTTTGAGAGGGTGTAACAAAACCTAGGACATCACAAAACCCCAAGATTCCATCATGACCAAGCTTCAGGTATTAAAGTTTGAATACTATGACACTCTGAAGCTAGACATCTCCAGATATCAATTCATGGTTGTAAATTCTGATCAACCATCGGATGCAAAAGTTGTCTCTGCACGCAGATTGGAGTAGTCTAGTATATTAAACCTACTCCTTATGCCCCATTTCGGCCATTGTGGACTAGTTAGAATGTATGTCAAGTAGTTGCTCGTGTGCTTCCATAGTGGATACCTTTGGCTGAACAAACCATATGAGGTTATGGTGGACCTGATTTCGGTCGTTATAGGTCTACCACGGCATGGAATCGACCTAGACCCATACTTACATAATGAGGGGGAAAATATAGACAAAAACGATATGAAGGCTAAGTACTAGCTCCTCCACGATGGAAATGGTTTTCTCATCAACTCCATTGAGGATAGTGATGTACAAGCAGCAAGAAAGATATTGTGTAGCAAGTTTTTGTGCAAGATGAGGTCAACTGTGTGTATGGCTGCAATAGTAGAACTTGCAGAAAAATGTGCACAGGGTGTTCACAATAACTGGTCCTAGTTACTCTTGAACGAACTGTTGGATGATGCACAAGAATAACAAGAACAACCCACAGCTAAGTTTCCCTTCTCCTGGCTCTTAATTTTAATTTCCTTTATAGTATGGGCTTCGACACTGGACTATCAGCCTATGGATATCCTAGTATAGTTCCTTGGAAGGCCTTACCAAAAAATTTGGGACAATAAGGACAACAAGAACAAGACTGATGCCAGAATTACATTTTTCTTACAGGGAGAAAGGCTCCAAAAAATTATACGCGTGTAGTACCGACTGAATCCTACAATGGTTACAAAGTATCTATTCATTCAATTCCATTTATCCCAGCACAACATCATCTTGAAACTGCATGGGGACCCCAAGAAGTAAGTTCTTTCAACATTCTTCATCCTCAGGGATGAGGATATTAACCAAGAAATCAAAGATTGGCCCGAAGAATGGCTTACCCATCATGAGAAGGTACCTGCAGGAAAGCAAGTACCGTAGGAGAATCCACCAGAGAACCCAAACCAATATGGCACCAATACCAGTATGCAAGAGCACCAAGATGGCTCCCAAGAAAACAAAGCAAAAGATGAGAAAGATCTACCCAATTCTAACCTCGACGACCCCGCTGCGAGTGAGGAATTGAGAGCCAAGCAAGCAAGGAAAAAGAGGGAAAGCAACCCATGCAAGAGGAGGAAGAGGAAGACACATTGAGCTTCCCGTATAGAAAGAGGTAGAGGGTTAATCGAACCCATGTCAGGGACATACCAGATGAGGACCTGACCCTTCTACGTGACATTGTTTCCAAAGTTACCGAGAAAACTTTGGGTAATTTCGTGACCAGACAAACCAATTGGACAATATCCATCACCACAAAGATTAACCAACTCGCACAAAACGTCACTGAAGTGCGAGACACCATGCAGGCTGGAACCTGTGGTGTCATCCAATCAAATGCCTTGATGGTGCCAATAATGCTTCCATCCCTAACAATAGAAATTCCTATAGAGGCATTGTCTAAGAAACGTGTAGAAAGCAAGGCAAGTATCCATAACTTGGACACATTAATTTAAATTTTTCAAAGTTAACTTTGCCACAGATATACTCTATTCAATAGGACGTTGCCACAGAAATCATACTTCGAGAAAATATAGTTGCATCTTAAGAAGCTAAGGAAACCAGGAAAGAAAGGGAGCAAAAACAAGTTATCAACCGCCAGCGGGAAGACCTGGAATCCCAAGCACAGAGGCAGGCTTTGCTAGAACAAGCAATAAAGGAGGCAGTGTCACAACTCTTAGATGAGGAAGCAGAGACTGAGGTCGAACTGGTGCATCAATTGAGACGTCTATCCAAGATGGGCACATACCTCCAGAAGCAGATCTAGGATATGAAAACCAACCCTCATCTTGGCACGCCCCATGAAGTGATGCAAAAAAGGCAACAATTGGAAACTCAAGCTATTTCTGGGCTGAGGAAAGCCAAGAGAATTTGTATAGAAGTAGTAGAAGCAATTTCTACAACAAGGGAATAGCTCATCGATGATGAGACTGTAGAGTAACTTTCCGAGCAAGCATGACAAATAGACTTACAAATCTTGGAACTAAAGGTCGAGATTAAGAAGTGGCCAATGAAGGAGAAAATCACAAGGGGCACTAAGCTTAAGGAGCTCTTTGATAAGGCCAGAACCCTACATGACTAGGAAAGCATGCACAACAATGAAATGACTAAACAACAGGCCGAATCCTAAAGGATAACAAAGTTAATTCAGCCATTTCAATAGTGAATCCACGAGTTCACTCACACACTGGCTAGTACCTCCTTAGAACAACCAAGAAGCAACAAAGTGCAGGAAATCAAGCAGCAGGCATATGAAGCTTTCCAGTAGATAGAATGTCTTATTCCTATTTTGTCCCAGTTCCAATGAAATTTCAGTAATGCAGAACAAGTTGTGGAGAAAGATATAGCAGTAGTGGTGATCGTAGAATAACTAAGAGAAGAAGCAGGAGGAGAAGAGAAAAACACTAATAAAGGAACACAAGAACATGAAGTAGAGCATCAGGAGCGCCACCAAGAATGCCTGGACCAGATGCAGAACAAACCTATGGGAATATACTTATCAGAATAGGATGAAGAGGAAGTCATATAAGCCCAAGTCAAAAAGAGAGAGAGAGAGAGAAAGCATGCAAGGAACAAGATGTGCAAGCTAGAAAATAGAAGAATTTGCGCACAAAAAAAAGAGAAGTTTTGGAAAAGATGCATAGAGGTGGCGACCGTGAGATATCCCTTACTTAGTGGCTCGGGACGAGCCATAGGTGAGTGTTTGGGTCCTGTTGGCCTGGGAAAGGAGTGTAGGAAAGAAACTCACCCACGCAACCAAGGAATATATGCCACGCATGTGATGGAGGCAAGGGAATATCATGAAAGTACCATAGGACCCGCGCAGGAAGATCAGATAGGTCCACAGTGTAGGAAAGGCAAGCACAGAAAGTGCAAAACTAATAAATGGTCGAAAAGTGATAGTACAGTCGTGGGTGAGGAAGTTGGCTTAACTCGATGGATTCCACACTAGTGGAAGAACACTGTAAGTAAGGACATTAGTGCCTCGTGTCGAGTCATGATCACCACAGCTGTAGCCTGGGGGGCAGCTGATGGTGACAGTTAACAAACTTCCTGTAAGCAGTCAACCTGATGCAGTCATGTAAAATAATATAAATAGGAGATATTTAATAGTTAGAAGGTTTCTTTTGGTTAATCATAATTATGTAATAGGTTTGGTATATGATATTTGTATACAATTGCAGAAAAAATATCTAAGAAGAAGGTAATCAGGAATTTGCAGGACGCAGTCAGAATAGTGCTATGGGGGGGCTCTACTAGAGCAGTGCAGATGCTAGGGAAGTCGATACAAGTTGTGTGTGGATCTATAGGTAGTAGCAATATATTAGGAGAAATAAGATAGAGAGCATGAGAAACATAAGTATGAACTTAAAGATACATCTCAATATCAGTCTGCATCCCGTAGACTACAAGGTGCTATATCCTTTCTCAGGCTAGATGAAGAGCACCTTGGGGATTTTTCCCAAATGGGTTTCTATGTTATTTCTTGTGTCTAAATGAGTGGTTGGTCTGGTGAATATTTATGTGATTGATTACTAGTTGCTTCCGTATAATGTTAATTGTGCTTCAGTCTCTGTTAATTTCTTGCAAATTGGTAAATGGATGAACAGAATGCATTGTTGAATTGAAACTGTATATATATCATTCTATATGATTCATGTTATGAATCTCAACTTAATTCATAGAACCGATTGATGTGAATCAGCTGCACCGTATGATTTGCGCTAGCTGCAAGGTGGAAAGGAAAGTCAGGTCATGCGCGATGACATATGGTTGTGCTTGATCGCACAGAACTAACTCTTTTGTCCAGCCATCTTGCTACCTTTGTTGAGCTCCTTAGCTATGAGGCAAGGAACTATACTTCCCTGACAATCGTGAAAACATGGTTCAAGTAGTTTCCCATCTATGAGATCTCAGGTGAGACTACGCCTGCTTCGCATGTGTTTTTTATGGGGCTTGCTCTATCGGGTCGGTATCTAGGGTAGTTGTTGGATCGATGGGCTGCACACAACCTGGGTTGCATGAGTGGGGAAAAGTGGCCAACAACAGCACCATGTCATGCTCGATTCTTTGCATAAGTCTATATTGTGTACTGACATCCTAGGGAACCAAGTGAATGTTCAGGGCATTCCAAAGGAAGTTTTAGTAAGACAAATATCTACCTTACAAGCAAAGAAATGTGCTAGGAAAGGATGTAAGTTGTTTGCAGTAAAGATCTGAGACATAGAGTCTCATAGGGAACAATGCATAGAATACTTCCTCATTCTTAAATAATTCAAGGATTTGTTTCCCGAGGAAATCTCTGGATTACCTCCAAAACGAGACCTAGACTTCTCCATCAAACTGACTCCAGGATAAGTTCCAGCCTCCAAATCCCCTTACTGCATGAGTGCACCTGATTTGGTGGAAATCAAACTGTAGTTGTAGGATTTGATATAGAAAGGGTATATTCAACCCAGACTCACCCATTGGGGAGCACCGATATTGTTCGTAAATAAAAAATATGCCACGATGTAGATGTGCATTGATTACCTTTAGTTGAACAAAATAACTATAAAGAACTATTACCCACTTCCCCGGATCGATGACTTGTTCAATCAAGTGGGAGGAGCTAGAATATTTTCAAATATTGATCTGCGATTCGGATACCATCAGGTATGGATTCACAATGAAGATATTCACAAAACCACCTTCCGTACAAGGTACAGGCACTACGAGTTTGTAGTGATGCCTTTCGGGTTGACCAATGCACCCGCGAACTTTATGTATATGATGAACAACATATTGAGTATGTATCTAGATAATTTTGTCCCATTATTTATGGACAACATCCTAGTTTATTCCAAGAATAAAGAGGAACATGAAGAACACCTTCGTGTAGTACAAAAAGTGTTAAGAGAACACCAGCTTTACGCTAACTTTGGTAAATGTGATTTTTACAAACCACGGATATAGTATTTGGGTCACATTATCTTCGAGGCAGGGATAGATGTGGACCAGGAAAATATTAAAGCCCTAAAGGATTGGCCTGCCCCTACTAATGTCACTGACATTAGGTCATTCTTGGGATTAGCCAGATATTATTAAAAGTTCATTGAAAACTTCTTGAGAATCGTTTTCCCCATGACCACTTTGAAAAAGGAAGCAAATAAGTTCATATGGACTGACAAGTGCGAAGAAATGTTTCAAAATATTAAGAAGATTTTGATGACCATACCGGTGTTCCGGATTGCAGATTTCGATAGGGATTTCATTGTTTGGATAGATGCAAGAAAGGAAGGACTTGGATGATTCCTCTTGTAGAATGATCACATGATCTGTTATGAATCGCGGAAGTTTAAAGCACATGATAAAAATTACCCTACACATGATCTTGAGTTAGAAGCTATCATCTATGATTTGAGGATGTGGAGGCACTACCTCATGGGAAGGAAGTTCCTTCTGAAGAAAGAAAATATGAGTCTCAAGTATTTATTTGATCAACCGGATCAGAATGTGAAGCAAGACAGATGGTTGGCTTTCCTTAGTGAATACCATTTCGAGCTTAAGCACATTAAGGGCAAGGAAAATAAGGTTTCCAATGCTTTAAGTGGAAGAACTCACATGATTTACAAGGTGACTTTAAGTCAAACCAATGCATATTTGCATGAGAGGATTAGAGCACCCAACAGAGTTGACCCATTCTATGTAGAGATCCTCAAGAAACTCTAGGAATATTGGTTGTTTGAACAACAAAAATAAAACAAGCTTGATGAATCTGGACTGCTATGGTCCAAGGATTGCTTGTATGTCCCAAAAAGAGGGGACCTTCGGTCTAGCATCCTCATAGAATTTCATTGGGAACCCTACTCAGGGCACCCGGGATATCAAAAGATGATATCTGCAGCAAGAGACACTTTTTATTGCCTGAGTTAAAGGATGACATTTCAATGTTTATTGCGAAATGTGAGGAGTTCCAGCTAGTCAAGGCTGAGCATCAACATCTTGTGGGATTGTTGCAGCCATTTCCCTTTCCAAAATGGAAGTGGAAGGTTATTAGGATGGACTTTATCACTGGCTTACTAAGAAATAAGAAGGAAAATGATTCTATATTTGTGGTCATCGACAAGTTGTCGAAGGAAGCACACTTCATTCATGTAAAGTTGACCTACAAGGCCATGAACATTGTTGATATCTTTTTGAAAGAGATATTTAGATTGCATGGGATACCTAAGATAATTATCTTAGATCGAGATGTTAAGTTCATAGGAAACTTTTGGAGATATTTATTCTTTGGATTGGAGACGCGATTGAAATTCAACACTGCATATCACCCGTAGACAGATGGGAAGATAGAGAGGGTAAACCAAAATTATTGAGGACATGCTCTAAATGTATGTGATGAACAACCCCACAAAGTGGGATGACTACCTTCATCTAAGAGAGTTGGATATAACAATGGTTATTAGGCTTCCGCTAAGATGATTCCCTTTGAGGTACTCTATGGACAAAAGTTTGGAACACCGTTTACTTGGGATATCTAGGTGGATCGGCTCATGTTAGGGCCTGATTTGTTGATGGACTTGGAACATTTGGTTACCAAGGTCCAGGTGAACCTTAAGGAAGCACAAGACCACCAGAAAAGTTACACGGATCGAAAAATAATGGATAAGGACTTTCAAATAGGAGATCATGTTTACTTGAAAGTAAAATCCAAACGAAGCTCACTGAGCTTGGGTAGGTGCGGTAAGTTAGCACCTAGATTTTGTGGACCTTTTTAAATACTAGCCAATAAAGGGCCAGTGCCTTATGAACTAGCATTGCCTATGCATGTAAGAGTCCATAACGTTTTCCATGCATCTTTGTTAAAGAAATATGTTTATGATACAAAACATGTTGTTGATTGGTCCCTATTACAGGTGGAAACTGAAGGGGATTTTTCCCCTGACCCTACTCATATACTGGAAAAGAGAGAGTTGCAGCTTCAAAAGCGCACCATGGTCCAATTGAAAGTGCAATGGAAGCACTTTGAGGCTGAAAAAGATACTACAGAGAACGAGGCCAACATGAAAAAGGCTTACCCTGCCTTGTTTCATGATATCGTGTTGAGTCCCTACAACACCAAGGATGGTGTTGTTCTAAGCAGGGAGGGGTGTAATATCCTGAATTTTGGATCTAACCCTTATAGGAATGTTCCTATTGATTATGATGATTATCTTGATGTTTTATTTTATACTAGGTCAAATACCCCACTGCATATGAACATGACAATTTTTTTTAATATATAGGGCGTAAGCCAATTATTGATGATATATGTATATGCTTGTCTGTGTTGGGTGTGGACCCTGAATCAAATGATTGACGAGATGTTTTGTATTGAGCGAGGAGCTCTGGAACACTTGAGTTATTGATGAATTGTGTTGAGCAAGAAGATATGGAGCACATGATTACTTACCTTTGTGTTGAGCAAGAAGCTCTTGAACACATGAAAAGATAACTGGATGTGTTGGGCATAAGCCCTAGAGCCTTCCAAGTTGATGTTGAGAATAATCTCTAGAGCATCAGATCCTTGACCATTGTATCCCTAGGTGTATCATACAAGTACATCCTAGGATTTAGTGTTGAGAGAAACCTCCATAATTGTACTATGTTTGTAACTCCTTGCTATAGGCATTGAGTATGGGCTCTGGTAAGCACTAGGGGTTACTGAAAAGAATTTAATAACTTCCGAGTGAAAACGACTCAAGAAAAATATTGATCTCCTCATACTTATTTATAAGTGATTAAATGAAATTTTGAATTTTTGTATTCTCATCAAAGTACTGAAGAGATACCACGTTAGATGAGGGAAACCCAACATGCAAGGATGTTTATAGTTTCCTAGCCTAGTAGACCTAAGCAACCTATCTACTTGACCTTAATGAAGAAGTGTCATTAAGTATAGGGATCAGGGTACATGATGCCCAAAGACAAATGTTAACAGGTGTTATAATACACTGTATTTTATCCATAGTATGTATAAATAAATAATTATGATTAAATATATAATTAAATAAAAGAAAGAAGAGAAGCTCCATCAATTATTATTTATTATTAAAAGATTGATAAATATTATAATACCTATGAAAGTTTGACTAGGAACTAGTTAAGAGTTCCTAAGTTAAGTATTGAAAATTACCCTAGTAATTTAAAAAGGGTTAAATCAAGAAATCAAGGATTTCTTGATTTAACTGTCCCCTTGACTGAAAATTCTATCTATAAAGAATGAAGCCAAGCAAAGGCTTCGGGTGTTGATTTTTATCTTTGGAGAATTATTATTCTGCTTATTTTTTCTCTCAAGTATTTTCCTGGAGAACTTTATCCTGTAAGGAAAAGATGATTGATTCATAAATGAATACCATTTAGAAAACCCTACCTTACGAGCTCTAACCTACTTGCATGTTGAAGTCCAGCTTGGGGGGATCCGGATTAAAACCAGGAATGGTTCCAGGTCATGGATGGGTGGAACGTGGTTGATCCAGATTTATGCAGGAATGCAAAAGAATACATAAATAATCATAGAAACAAATATGTAGTGGAAATAACACTTCATTTCATTAATCAAAGAACTAAAACTTGCTTACATACAAAATGGAAATAAACTATCTAGGGTGCTGGTAGCTTATATCTGAGAAGAGATGTGGCAGCTACATGCCTTTGAAATCTGTGTTACAATGAGGCTCAAAGGCCTATATATTATTGAAAAACAATGGAAACCCTACACATCCAAAACCTAACCCTAGGAAGTGAAACGCCAGAATGTGGGCCCTGTTGGGTAACTTGGTACATCATTTTCTCTGGGTCGTAACTTTGGCATACTACCTCTGTTTGACGGGCATGATACATTGTTAGAAATATATATTTAAGGACTACATCCAATAATGAAAAATATCAAGTCAAGAATGAACTCCTTTTTCTTGACCATTTGATGCCGAAAAAACATTGTTTAGGGCCTCAAAACTAATCGAGAATTTTAGGACCCGAAAACTGCCAAAATATTAAATTATGCTACAATTAGGGAAACTGGAAAACTAAAAGAAAAAATGGTGGGGGTCCAAGTGGAATAGGTGGGTGGCCACCAATATCCTCTTGGATCATTCCTCCCCCCTTAGGAAGAAATGGTCCCCATTGCGTTGAGTTCCTCCATGAGATGAGGAAACTTCTGCTGAACTTGGTCTCTAGTGAGCCACTTTCCCTAGTGAAGGAGTTGGCCTGCTTTGACAACTCGATATAGCTGGCTCTTTTGCTAGCAGGTGTTCTTGATCTATGTGTCCATAATCGGATTAGTTGTGGCTTGTTCCATGTAGCCAGGGTTTAACTCTGTTGGTGTGAGTTGTTCTGTCACGTTTGATGTGTACAGTAGAGGTGGAAAGTAGGTCCGAAGGTGGTTCATATTGAACACAGGGTGCAGACCAAGGAATGGTGTAATACTAAGCTTGAAGGAATTTTCCCTGATAGCCTTGGTGATGGTGTATGGCTCATATCAGAGTGGGAGAAGCTCGTGGTGGGGTCCAACAAGGAGCTCCTTCTGCAAATGTAGCCACACTTTGTCACCCTCCTGGAAGTTTTGTTGCACCTGATGTTGATCATGTCACTACTTGTACTTAGCATTGGATATTTCCAATATGTCATGAACCTATTGGCGAAGGTGTTGAATGTGCTCAATGAAGTTGTTCGCCTTAGAAAATTCATACTAGACATGAGTTGAATCAGCTTGAGTAGCTACAAATGGCATGGCTACGTCAATGGGACATAGTGGCTAGAATCCCAATCCCACCTGAAAGGGCTTGTGTTCAGTTGAGTTGTGGAGGGACTGGTTATAGCTATGTTGTACATAAGGGAGTCTCTCATCCCATGTGTGTGGATTCTTTGAGTTGTACATGCTCAAAATGTGTATAATCATCCAGTTGACGACCTCTATCTGGATATCATTCTAGGGATGGAAAGCTGTGGACTTTGCGAGCTTGGTGTCTAGCATTGACCATAGGCTAGACCATAATGTAATAAGGAACCTACTGTCCCGATCTGAGATTATAAACTGTGGGATCCAAAAGTGTACCCACACTCATTCAAAGAAGATTTTAGTAGTGGATTCTGTTGTGATATTCTTATTACAGGGCGCCATTATGGCCATATTTAAGAATCTTTCAATGACAAAAGACACACAGTCGTTTCCATGCTTAGTAGAAGGAAGGCCTAACATGTAATCCATGGATTTGGATTCCCAAGGTCAACTAGGGGTAGGAAACGGAGTATAGAGTCCTTGCTTCTTCATGGAGGGTATGGCAATGGAACAGGAAGTGCAGGATCGGATGTACTTCCTGACATCCTGTCAAAGGTTCAACCAATAGAAATACTTCTACAGCACTGCCACTATTCTCTCAACCTCAAAATTCCTAGCAACCCGACTATAGTGCGCTTCCGAAATCATATTGGCACACTCACATGAAGGAACACAAAGGTGTCCCATGTGACATAGTATTGCATCCTGGAGGTGAAAATTTGGAACTTGGTTTCCCTCCAAGAGCATCTTGTATGTGTGGTTGAATTCTAGATCACTCTTGTAGAGAAGTGCCAATTAGAGGTCTCATTCTCACAAGAGTTTAGCACGGTGGTTATCGCCACGATCAGTGGTTGACAGAGGCAGTCTGCAACATTATTGGTGCTTCCCTTCTTGTACTTGATATTCAAATGAAACTATTGTAGATATGTGTACCACTTATGATGGTGATCATTCAGTAACTTCCCTTGTGTCTGTATGAACTGTAGGGGTCGATGGTCTGTGTGGATGATCATTTCCTTCCCCAAAATGCAATGCTTCCATTGTCTGAAATCCTGTACAATGGAATACATCTCTTTACCATAACTGGGATATTTGTGGACTGTGTCGAATAGTGTCTCACTTTGATATGCCACTGGATTCCCTTGTTGAGTAAGGATTTCCCCAATAGCATAGTCAGAGGCATCTCTCTCGATCTCAAATGGTTGTTGCAAGTATGGTAATGTCAACACTGGGGCACAACAAAGGTGATGTTTCAATTATACAAATTCCTTCTATTGAGTTTCTGACCAGAATAATTTTGCTTTCGCTCCTCCCTTGGTGACTTGACTCAAGGGCCAAGTGATATGATAGAATCCCAACATGAACCTGCGGTAGAATTTAGCAAGACCCAAAAAGCTGCGAAGCTCTATTAGAGTAGTTGGGGCTAGCCAAAACTGAATGACTTGGATCTTGGTTGGATCTACATGTACCCCATACTCATTAATAATGCATCCCAGATACTGAACCTGGGTCATGCCAAAAGTGCACTTGTCCAAATTGGCACACAACTTGTGTTGTCGGATCGTTGGGAGGACCTATCAGATGTGGTGGAGGTGCTCTTCCCGATTCTGGCTGAATATCAGGATGCCATCCAAGTACACTACTACAAATGAGTTGATGAATGGCCACAAGATGTCATACAATAGTCTCATGAAGGTTACAGGAGAATTTTCCAGCCCGAAAGGCATTCAAAAAGGCCCTCCTTGTATTTGAAGGCAGTATTCCACACATCGGTCGGTTTGATCGATACCTGGTGTTTTATCAACCCAAATGGCACTTCTCCATCTGAGTGCCGACACTTCATATGTTGGCACACAAAAGGAAACTTATGGATTGAAGGTTGCCTAAACACTATAGATGGGCATGACAGGATATGCATTCACTACCCTACCAGCTTGCCATTTTACCTTTTTATATGTTGATTGTTGTACGCGACTATATTCACAACAACTTGCATATATACGCGACTATCTCCACAGCATCCCGTGTACTGTACATGAGTATTTTCATTGCAACCCGTGTACAGATCTGTACACGGGTTTCCCTTATAGCATCTCGCGCGTCATACACGGGTTGCTAGTATTCAAACTCACGTACACATCCATTCGAAATTAAAAATAATAAAACATGATTAATGATTATTTGTTGAGCCCTAATCATTAACTATCTCAACTCTCTCAACCTCCTCAACCTTCGAAACTACTCTATTTCCCAAAGTATAAATAGAGGCCTTAGGGAGGGAATTAATCAATCATACTTGAGGAGCAAAGTTATGCTGGTGGTATATATTCAGAATTCTTTGGAGCAGCAGAACTCAGAGTCCTTTGGTTGCAGACGATTCCTTGCTTCAAGCGTTGGGTTGTACACTTATCTCATTCACTATTGTTAATAAAGAGAATTCTTCTTCCAACTTCATGTTGAGTCTCTTTCATGTATCATGGTTTGATGAATATTTTTTATTAAGAACTCTATATATTGTTCATCTAACTTGTCATATATACATGTATAATATTGTACTTGGAGAGTTTGCTCTCTGCAGGTGAAGGAGGTGCATCCCTAAAAGCTTTGGAGAGGAGCATAGCGGGAGAAGAGAAAGCTTGTATCAACCGTCGTTAATCAGGTGAGTTCAACATTCCTTCCTATTCCTTTTATGTACTTTAAAGCTGATTTTCTGCAAGTTTTAGAAGTAATTTGGTAACCCTAGACCCTCGGTTACAACGGTGTTTATTCCTCTACAACAGAACTAGCGACTCCACTAGGGATCAAACCCAGAATCTCTAGTTTCGCAGACCAGACTACTGTGGGTTATTTCTGTTGACCATTTCCCTGTCTTTTCCTTGATTGTATGTGTGGTCTCCTCTCTTCATTCATTCTTAGGGTAGTGTTTGAAGACCTTGAAAAGTTTTCTTTTTATTAGAAAATTGTGTACCTGTACGCGGGTTTCTATTGCATATAGTCGCGTACAGACACCTGCGTATGTGGGTTTCTCCATAGGACAGTCGCGTACAATAAGTGGGTTTCCCTTGTACATAGTCCTGTACAATACACAGGTTGCCCTTGTACACAGTCACGTACAAGTCTAAGTATTCAAATTTTTTGTTTAGGGTTTGCTTGTCTCTGTCCCTCTTTAAAGTTTGTTTTCTGGTTGGTCTTCCTTATAAGCATTGCACTGTGAGTTTGATGACCTTGTTAGCCACACCTTACGCTTTCTTGTGAATCCCTTGAGTTCTTATTGTTTGGATTGTCTTTCTATTTGCAACTTGAAGTGGATTTTCCTGTTTGTGTTATAGGTTCAAGTGTTGGTTGTCAGAATCAGTGATCAAGGTTCTAGACAATGTTTATCCCATTGTATTTTTGGATAGTGATTGGTTTGCCACTTGCCTTTGTGTGATCTTAGTGTTTTCCTTACATTGTATCCACTCAAGCTAGCGTTCCAAGTCTTCCTTAGGTGGTTGATCCTTAGTCTTATTAATCCGATTACTTCACTTTGCTTACATTATACAGTTTGTTTAATTCAAGCATACTCAAGTTTTATGCACTTAGGTGCATAGTAGTCTTTGAGCATTTTAAAAAGTGAAAAGAAAACATTTAGAATCTTTTGCATTTGATTTTGCATAGAGTACTTTTATTTTCATTTTTTTAAATATAATCTCAAAAAACTACAAAAAACATAGTCTTAGTATTCTCTTTATCGTTGCATTTTCATCAATTTATATTTACAAAACAAGAAGAAAAAGAAGTTTGTTTTAGTAGTGATAGTTTTGCTTTGCAAACATACAACATTGTTTTTACATTTCTTATCGAGTCAAAAACATCATAGTCTTTCACTCCACTTTCCTTTTGAGTAAAAAATAGCCCTTAAAATCAACGCAATAATTAAAATTTATTAGTAATTTTTATTTTTTAGGGCCATACACCTACTAGCTTAGGCTAGACTTGTGGGATAGGAAGTGTGAACTTCCCATAAGTTTTAAAATTCAGACATAGTGGACTAATCGATAGGTAAATTCTTATCTTTATCGATAGTATCTGGGAAGCTCCTATCAAATGCGGAATCAAGCACGAGGCCACATGGAGGCATTGGACTGAGGAGATAACCCTCTGATTCCTTATTGAAATGTAAATCAATACTTTTATGCATCTAGGGATTCTGTCCTAGACAGATTTTTGGGCTCAGCTACCCTTCCCATGCATATGAGTCAGTCTTGCGACTATTCCCCCAGACTGTTGGTATAGTTAAGGTAGATTCTAGTCTCTTGACATCTAGGGTTCATACCTAGGTAAACCAGAAGGCTATTTCTGGTTCACCTTGGACAGGCTGGGAAGGTAACCCTTGTTGAAAGTGTAGGAGGGCGGTGGGTGATTCCTCCACTTGTTCCTAAGAACCTCTTCAAGGATTCCAAGTAACTATTCTTGAGCTTTCTTCGGGAAAGCATATCTTTTACCCTTGCTGACTGTTGAGACTTTAGGAATTTTCGTAGTGATTGCTCTGTGGTTTGTCTGTGTTTATCTGACCTTAGGGTTTGAATTGGTAAATTTACACTCATGGAGGACCAACCTATTAGAAGGTCACTAAGGTTACAAAACCTTCCTCCTCTCATCACATTGGAACCTCCACCTCCACCTCAAAGGCGGATATTGGACACAGATGATTCATTTGAACCGATTGGAGTAAGTGAAGTTCCAAGTGAACCAAAACTTAGGTCTAGCCATTTTTATTTTAATACAGTTGAGATAGAAGACTTGCAGTTTGACAAGTTTGCAAGGAATTTTAACACCCTTGACTTACTTAAATGATCCTGTGATCATCCAAGTTCATCCTTTTGATCCACTCGTATTTGGTGTCCCTGTGGGGAGGATTATGTCTACTACAGGAGAAAGCTCTTTTGTTTCCACCTCATCCACTTACGCTAAAGGGGAACTACCTCCCTCGGTAGGTGCCCCTAGATATAGTATACCTACTACGCCCCTAAGTCCAGTGAGATGAGTGGTTCAAATGTCGGTTCCCGCATGCCTAGTAGGTGCTTATGGTGTCATGGTTACTAGGATTCCTAGTATACCTACTATTCCTTCCTCCTTTGCACACACTGTCCAGACCGGTCCAGTAGGATCCTCGGCTTTTGTCCAAGGATTTCCTTGGAATGGGGGGCATATCCCCTCATCCACTCCATACGTAAGCCCATCACCCTCTTATGTAGGAGTGCAGTTTGGAAACACTAACCCTTATGGGCAAGGTTTTCAAACTTTGATCTCAGCCCAGTTCACGAGCTCTCCCTTTTCGTTGTTTAACGGAGGGATACCGGTTCATGTTTTTCAAACCCTAGTTTTGACTGGGGCAGACCGAACCTCTTATACTGCACCTCCCACCCATAATCCTGTGCCTTACGAATGGAATCCATTTCAAAGTAATCCATCCACTTCACAACCAGGGGTAGGGGGAAACCCCACCTTTACATATGGGAATTTGGGGGCAAGTGCCTCTAATCCCCATACTGGCACTTTTAGTGCTCCGGTTCGACCTAAGCTTCCCTTCCTGGAAACGTTAAACTTTCTAGATTTGTCTAAATTAATGAACGACCCGACGAGGCATGACCCCTCGTGGCCACCTGTTCCCACCAAATTTCCATCGAATATCCCAAAAATTGAAGGAAAAGTTGGTGAATATCCTTGGGCTCATGCCACCACATTTCATTTATGGTGTTCTTCTAATTCACTAAATGTAGATTCAGTTAGGTTGAGGCTATTCCAAATAACCGTAACAAGTATTGCAGTAAAATGGTACATTGAGTTGCCTTCTGCTGCGTTCAGTAGTTTTTGGAACTTGGCTAGTGCATTCCTTAGCCACTTTCAGCCTCCAGTCTGATACGATTTTAGAACAGACTTGTTATCTACCTTCAGGCATAACAAGGCTAACCACATATTAGATCACATCCAAGAGTGGAGGAGGAGAAAGATTCTTATTAAAGCCATTATTCCTCCTGAGTTTTTACTAGAGTGGTTCCTTAAATCCCTGTTGCCTTATATATCTAAGGACATATCCACTTTAGGAGTGATGAATGAGGAAGAAGATATCTTCAAGGCCCAGCAATTGGATTTGATTTATTCAGAATCTAGGATCTTGTATGAGATTATCCCTGAGGCACCGAGGCCTACCCACGATGCAGAGAAACCTAAGCCTAGGCCCCATGCCAATGGTGTGGTTGGGTCCATAAACTCTCCCACCGTAGAATATTTGGCCAAACAGCTCCATCAGCTATCAGTCAAACATTCTACGGTGGAGGTAGCAAAGGCTTCCCCCTCACCCCAAAATGCAAATGCTTTTGCACAGACCTCTTAGAAGGGCAATCAGCAGCCCGGTGGGAAGAAGAAGAGAGGAAAGAAAGGGGAGGGAAACCAAAAAAACCAGAAAACTGCGAACAATGATGATGGGGGAAAGAAAGAAAAGAAAAAGGAAAAATTTCCTTGTAAGTTGTGCCATGAGGATCACCTCACTCACCTTTGTCCCCTTATGGAACAAGCCCAGAAGCTGCTAAAGGCTCAACAACCGGCTGTCCTGAAGGATCCTTTTCCACAAGGGCATAATTCTGCTTCAGCTTCTAATGTAGTAGGGGGCACTCCAAATGCCCCTGACCCCAATTATATCAACAAGGTCTGATCTTCAACTTTTCTACAGACCAGGAACAAAAACTATAAAAAAGAGACTTCTAATAAGGGTAAGTCTATAGGTGAAACTTCTAACCCTCTCACGATTGAGAAGCCTGCTGAAACTATGCCTAAGATACTGAAAGGTGTCTTTAAGAAGACCTTGCATAACCCTAATGCTATGGCTGCTTCAAACTACTCCCTGGTTGAAGACTTAACCCGAACCCCATGTGCAATGTCAGCTTTAGAGGTGTTACAGAGCTATCCCGTCCAGCGGGATGCACTCTTAGCAGCCTTAGGCAGCATGGACTCGTCGAGTCTCATGTAAAAATTTCACTTGTCCGATGTTAAAATTCACCTACCTTACCATGTAGCCTTATCAATTTATGTCATCCATGGTGGAAAGACCATTGGAAGGGAAGTTGTTAATGAGGGTGCTTCTACATGTGTTATGTCCTTGTCATGTTGGAAAGCTCTCGGATCCCCAGAGCTGGTTCTGTCAAACACCCTGCTTACTAGTGTTGATGGAAGGTCATTCCATCTGCATGGTATCCTACCGGCTTTTGAAATTAAGATGTAAGGAAAGTAGTGTCTATTGAGGTAGAGGTGATTGATGCACCCTTAGATTATAACCTTCTTTTGGGAAGAAGTTGGACTTATGCCATGTCTTCTATTGCATCGGCCATTTTTCAGGCGGTAGTCTAATGAGTCTAATGAGTCCACTGTGCCATTGGTTAATCAGGTCAAAACTGCTGCACAGAGCTAGGGGGATGGAATGTACGCATCACTAATGGGAACATTTGATCTTCCAGCCCCGATTAACTATATAGGTTATACTAGTGTGGGGAAGTCCATAGCCACGGTTGTTGATAGGACTGATCCTTGGGTTCTCCCTTCCCCCCTTGAATCGGAAGTGCCCTTATCGACAGTGGAAGTGGCTTACCAAGCTATCACTCAAACCACTGTTGATCCCATTCCAGACCCTCTCATAGTCTTAGAGGACCTGGAAGAAGTATGTTTGCCTGCTTGGCCAGAAAACTCTTCACATTCTATGGATTGTTTAGATATGGTTTTACCTTCTGATGAAGCCATTCTAGAAGCCATGTGCGAATGTGATAAGATCTATGAAGATCTTCATCATCGGTCCTATTTTCTTCCAAAACTAAGCAGGATAGAGAATCAAGAGTTTCATATGAGACTGATAGATGATGTTGATAATCCCATCAATCCCTTACCAAGGGAAGGAATGTTTGCTGAGGGGAATATGGAAAATATTTCCGCTACTATCCCTAACAACATCTCTGTAAATCCTGATGTCATGGAAAATATACATATCGATGCAAACTACTCTCCTAAGGAGATTGCAATCTATACGTCCTTGTTCAAGGAGCTTCACGACATTTTTTCCTGTTCATATGAGGAGATGCCAGGCATTGATCCATCGATAGTTGAGCACGAAATCCGAACATACCCTGACGCTAAACCTATTAGGAAAAATTTAATACCTGTTAACCCGCATAAAGTGGTGACTGTGAAAGATGAAGTTGAAAAACTATTGAAAGCTGGTTTTATTTATCCCATAGCTCTGATGGAATGGGTGTCTAACACAGTTCCTATTGATAAGAAGCAAGGGACCATATGCGTCTGTACTGACTTCAGATATTTGAATAAAGCCTGTCCTAAGGACAACTATCCCACGCCATTTATAGAACAAATTATAGATGCTTGTGCGGAAAGTGAAGTGTTCTCATTTATGGATGGTTTCTCTGGATACAATCAAATTCAAATAAAATCGAAAGACTAACATAAAACTACTTTCATTTGTCCTTGGGGTACCTTCTCGTACAAAAAAATTCCCTTCAGATTGAAAAATGCTGGGGCAACCTTTCAACAGGAAATCAACTTTTCCTTCCATGATATCAAAGCCATTATCGAACCTTACCTTGATGATCTGCTTGCACATTCTCATAAAAGAATCGATCATCCATATCACTTGCGTCTAATATTTGAACAATGTAGATACTATAATATTTGCTTGAATCCCCACAAGTGCGTGTTCTGTGTCGAGTCAGGGAGATTGCTCAGATTCATTGTCTCTAATAAAGGCATTCACGTGGATCCATTAAAAGTAGAGGTCATTGTAAATCTACCTCCACCTCATTCTATCAGGCAACTTCATAGCCTATAGGGAAAGTCCAATTTTCTTCGATGTTTCATTGTAAACTATGCCAAGATTACCGAGGGTTTCATGCACCTGCTAAAATAGGACACCGCATTTGTATGGGATGAAACTACACAACTCGCTTTCAAGGCATTGAAAAAAGATTTGTTGCCAGCACCTTTACTGCGTCCGCCAGATTACTCTAGGGATTTTATATTGTATCTAGCCGCGTTCGAGTCGACCATTGGGGTAGTCCTGGTCTAGGAAGACAATAAACTCTAGGAGCATGCCATTTACTATCTTAGTGTTTCTTTAGCCATACCTGAACTCAAGTACTCCCACATCAAGAAATTGGCCTTAGCAGTTGTCTATGTTGTTCAGAGGTTACGTCACTAAATTTTACTGAGGACTACAACAGTAGTGGCGAATGCTAATCCTTTTCAGAATGTTTTGTCCTGACGGATTGTTGGAGGAAAATTTAACAAATGGATAGTAATTCTCCAAGAGTTTGACTTGGATTTCCAGTTTGCTAAGTCTAAAAAATCCTTAGTTTTTGTTGAGATTATAGCAGAATTTTCGATGGAAGAAGATGTAGACATTGAATAAGACTCATTCCCAGATGAGCATATCTTCTTAATATCCACCTCTAACCCCTGGTATGGAGATATACGTATCTATCTCCAAACTTTGAAGTATCCTACAGCTTCCTCATAGGAGGAACGACGCAAATTACGCATTCATGCCAAGAACTACCTCATCATTGGAGATACTTTATATCGAAGGGGATTAGATTCCATTTTGCGTCGATGTCTTACCCATGAGGAAGCATATATTGTCCTGAATGATTCCCATAGTGGAGCATGTGGGGGTCATTAATTTGGGTTAGAAACAGCCTAGAAGATACTACATGTCGGTTATTTTTGGACCACGATCTTTAAGGATTGTGTGGAAGTGGTGAAGCGTTGTCATTCCTGCTAGCTTTACACTAGAAAAATGCGGTCACATCTAGCTCTGTTATTTCTCATTGTCTCGATGGGCCCCTTCATGAAGTGGGGGATTGATTACATGACATGCAACCCAGCCTCGGCTGGGGGGAACAAATATATCATTGTCGTTGTGGACTATTTTACGAAATGGGCAGAGGCAATGCCGATGGGGAAACCACAACTTTTATTCATGTTCAATCAAATTATAGCACAGTTTGGTATACCCAAGGTGATTGTCACTGAACCTGGCAGTCATTTTCAAAACATCATGATGACGGAACTGACCACTATGCTTGGATTCAGACAATAACATTCATCTTCATACTATCCTCAAGCAAATGGTCAAGTCGAGGCTGTTAACAAAAATTTGAACACTATCCTCAAAATTACTATTGATGCATCCCATTCTAACTAGGATATCATGCTATACCCTGCACTTTGGGTGTATCGAACTAATGTAAAAAATACTACAAGTTTCTCTCCCTTCCAATTCATTCATGGAGTGGAAGTCATTACCCCGATTAAATGTGAAATCCCATCCTTGAAAATAGATATTCATGTGTTACCTGATATGACAAAGCTTGAAGAACGTCTATTACATTTAGAACATCTTGATGAACAACATAGAGATGCATTGACAACAAATCAAGCTCTCAAAAATAGGGTCAAAAGCCAAAATGATAAGTCGGTCAAGCCTCGGATTTTCTCTGAGGGGGAACTTGTTTTGCTCTGGGACCAAGACAGAGAACCCCTGGGGGTAGTAAAATCCAAGTTCATGTGGTTAGGGACTTATGTCATGTCGAAGGTATTAAAGAAGGGATCATATGAGTTAATTGATATTGATGGGAATAAGCTGCCTAAGCCTAGAAATGGGATCTACCTGAAAAAGTACTATGCTTAGGCTTAGCACTTTTTCTTGTATTTTATTGTATATATTTTTGTGTACACTAGTTTGTCATTTTTTGTTTTTATACCATCTGCTGGTTTTTTCATATGTCTTTCGAGAGGTACGTAGGTTTCGTTGATGGCGCCAGTTGCCACACTTGTAATCTAGCTTCAACGGCATGGGTCATTTATTATCCCTCAGAATAGTTATCTACCTTAAGAGGTGCATGCTTAGGTCCTGCTTCTAATAATTCCTTTGAGTATAGGGCTGTAATTGAGCTTCTATGGGATTCTTTTTCACGTGGTATCACTCATCTGGAAGTCCGAATGAACTCTCAACTGGTGGTTTCCCAGCTCAATCGAGCTTATCAGGTGTGGAACCCTATTCTCTTGCATCAGTTTATGCAAGTTAGGTTATTGAAAATAAATTTTGAATTCATTACATTGAATCACATTCCAATAAATCAAAATTCATTAACTGATGCATATGCTAATTACATTTTGGATTGGCATTTANTGTGTGTGTGTGTGTGTGTGTGTGTGTGTGTTTGTGTGTGTGAATATTTTTCCATAGATAGGTCGAGTCTCTGATCCTTAGATCCATTCATAACTATATAATATACAAAAAAATATACAAAATATGGATCATAGTCCATCAAATTCCCTAGATCTAAGCTGGACCACCTTGGTCACCCCGGTCTCCCTGTACTCTGGCTTCTTTAGCCTTCTCGGTTTCAGCAGCCTCAACAACATCTATGTATACTAAAATTGCTCTGTCTACCCACCTTAAAATGCATATCCAGACAGGTGGTACACCAACCACAAACTCCTGCATAATGGTTGGGATGTGCTCAATCCGCAAGGTGGGTACTCTCTAGGTAAGCCTAGTCAGCTTCCCCTCAGGAACCCTAATAAGCCCCTGGTCTTCTCCTAAGACAGGACACACATACATGCGTGGATACCCTTTAGGGTGAACTGTTCCAATATCTACATTTTGACATGTTTATAGGATTAGAACTCTTATACATATGTATATATCCCTATATTCAAAATTCATAAAAATTTGAAAATTTGAAAATAAAAAATTACCTAGCTCTCCCCATGCTCCTCCTGGAGGGAGGACAAGGTCTGGATCACCACGGAAATCCATCCTAGCATATGGAAACTGCTCCAGTGCTGTTAATTGGCTATCCCACCAAAAGTAGAAGTCATCATCATATACACTCTGCACTAAGCCACCTCCTCCCTGGCGGAGGAAGATATCCCCCCATCTACTCAGCCTAGGATAATGAGGAGAACGCATTGGTAGGGGTACTGTAGGGCTCAATTGCAGCACTCTCAAATAAAAAGAAGGCTACGAGTATGCTATAATATCCAAATTTCTTCCTCCTTCCTCTCTTGCAGTCAGAGAGCTGTTTTCTCAAAATCAGGATCACTCTGGAGCACCAATCATATAAGGCCCCCTGCATGCAATCCACTGCTAACCTCATCTGGTTCCATGTAGCAAGATGAAGAGAATATTATCTTGCAACCCTCAGTATGTACATGTCAATACCTATAGAGGAATATCACGTATGTGTACAATAGGGATGCAACTCCCTCTCTTTTGGGTACCTGGTGTGCAGTAAATGTCAATATAGTTTTGGACACTTAGAGGGTCACCGCCTCTATTGGTGCCCTCTAAGTTGACTGCAGCTCCCCGTTATGACATACCAGCAATGAAATAGATATCTTTTGAAGTAATCTCCAAGGACTCACCTTGAAGGTCAAACATGCCCAAATCATGATCCCAGTAATTTATCATGAACTCTAGCAGGCGGACATTGGCCCGCATAGGTGATGTGCAAAAGAACTTTAACAATCCACTTGAACATAAAACATTCACAGTGGGGGAATATTGGAGTGCTTATTGATCCATATCTTCATGCTCATGCTCCCTCCACTCAAGCACCATCTTCAAACCTAGTAAAACAAGCATTGCAAACCTTTAGTTTCATGAAAAAATTCAAAATTTTGACCCAAAACACTGCTTTTTCCCCTCACGCATCGTACACGACTGTCTAGTTAGGCATGTCACATACTGTATGCGACTATCCTTCAGGGAAACCAGCATACAGAACATGTGTACATGAGTTTCACTATAGCGAACCCGCATACATAGCGTGCCTTGCTTAAGGGCGCTCAAAAATATCAAATTTGGACTCAATTTTGAAATTTGGTAGGATCAAATTGAAGAGCTTGGGGTGTAGTCTTACCTGACACTTGCGGAAAAGGATTTGTTCCACTGGATTGTCCACACCGATTGACTAAAGGTAGAGGTGAAAACTTATCTTTTATGGCTAAAATTCAAAATGGTGAGTTTTATTTAAATTTTTGAACTATTTATAGAAATTATATTTCTCAAAGTGGGTTTTTTCCTATAGTTCATAATTTATCAAACTGATATCATATCTTTTTTCCTTGTAATAGGTTTATCATCATTCTAAGGTGTTTTTTTTGCTCATATAGAATGATTTTTCATCATTTCACATGCATTTTGCATCTATACTTATCCCATATTAAACTTAGAAATCAACATTTTAACCATGGACTATGGTATTTTTAACCATTAGCTCCTTTTCTTTACCATTGTTCTTCCTTGGATAGGGCCTTCCTCTCATGAGTATGCTCATTTAGAACCTATGTTGTCTTTCAATACTCATGTTGCAGCTGTCTTAGGTACAAGGGAATCCTTTTAGCTAATTTTCACGCCAAATGGAGCCTCATTTTGGTCTCTTTTTACAAGCTATCCCTTTATAGGAATTCCCACCATTATGGAGTTTCTTTAGGCCCAGGTCTAACTCCTTAAAACATACTTGACTATCGAGTTAACTTGTTCATTCAAGATCATTAAGAATATGTGAATGGGAATCTGCATTGGTGGTAGGTTATCTCTTTCTCGGGCCATCCGGAATAGCACGAGAGAGGATCACTCTCTTTTCTATGGAATTGAGAAGAGTATTCTCACGCATAGGTTTATCACTTTTCTGGACCTGATGCACTAAATTTACGGAAAAGGAACACCCATTATGAGCTTAGTTTTCTCTTTTTCGTGCTCTAGACCTAAACATGAAAATGATTCTGAGTGTACTTATGTCTTTGTCATGCTCGTTAAACAATAAAGAACAAATCATCGAGTTTATTGTTGTAAGCCCCATTTCTCGTACTCAAATGGATCTTTCCAAGTGATCTTGATTTCCTTCACACTCATAAAACTCAAGCTATATGCTGGTCTCAAAGGAGCATTGGGTAGGTGGTAATTTAACCTTTTTCAAACCTCCCTGACTAAGTACGAGAAAGGTTCACCTTTTCTTCTGCAGAAGTTAAAAGAGTTCTTATGGGGTATGTTTTATACTTTTCTGGCCTTAGGAGACTAAATCGGACAAAAAAGGACCCCCATAGAGTCTTCTTTGGAGTTTTCAGACTCTCTAAATGTGAAAACATCGACTGAGCATGTACTAGTTTGGGCTCATTAAATCCATCAATCAGTGACACTATCAAGCAATATTCCCTCTTCTCTTCAAGCTTGTCAAAAAATGAAGAGAGACTCAAGTTGACTTTCCTGGACTCATTAAAATTTAACAAGGAAGGTAAGGAAGAAGTTTTCTCTTGCTTTTCAGTTAGTGGCAGCATGTCATCCTTAAACATAGCACTCACTGTCTTTTCCGATACCCATGTCTCATTGTTCACTTTCAGTTCAGATATTAATTCGATTTTATTACTCCTCCTCTTGTCAGTTCTACCTGGGGAATCTGATCATGTCTCCTACATGAAAAATAAGTCTATTTGTTCTATCTATAAAGTTAAAAAGCTTCCTTGGGTCATCTCTATGTTGTGCTCAGTGTTCAAGGACTCAACTCAATGTCTGATCTATATCCTAATCCCATCATTGTCATATCTGTTATCACTTGTGTCTCCCTTCCTTTACCCAGTTCCTAGTCACTCTTGTGATATATTGGAGGATCTATTACCTTCCTTATCACAGTATGGTTCCACATCAGTACTTCCTAACAACGAAGACCTAGAGTTTTGATGATCGTACCTCAGGATTCACTTTCATTAATGGTGAATTCCTTTGCTTCAGTTATCAATTATCACCTATTGATTGACAATCTGTTGAATCCACTCCATGTTTGACTTCAACCTACATCTATTCACATGGCTTGGATTGTACTGGTTCTCACATGGCTTGGATTGTACTGGTTCTTTGGTGTTGTTTATAAAGACCTTGGTTCCCTATCTATGGACTAAGTTGTGGAAGATTATGTTCTATTCATTTACACAGCTTCCGGATCTTTGAAGACTCATCATTATTGTATATTGTGGCTTTGACCCACCTTTGTAATATACGTGGTCTTGTACCCGTACTATATGATGTACTCAAACATTTGTAAAGGAGCTATTGTTCCAATATATTGAACATAGCATCCTCAGATATAACTTTGTATATGGCATCCTTATGTATTTGTTTCAGATACTACCTCTACTCCATTGTATTTCTGAGTTATCCAAAGATAATTATTATAATGTATTTTGGCCATCACTTCCCTCTGACCTCACACATTAGGGGGCATCTGTTACCAACCCAAATTGCACTTCTCCATTCGAGTGCCGACACTTCATATGTTGGCACAGAAAAGGACACTTATGGATTGAAGGTTGCCTAAACACTATAGATGGGCATGACATGAGATGCACTCACTACCCAACTAGCTTACCATTTTACCTTTTTATATGTTGATTTTTGTACGCGACTATCTTCACAGCAACTCACATACATACACGACTATCTTCATAGCATCCCGCGTACTGTACGCAAGTATTGTCATTGCAACCCGTGTACAGATCTGTACGTGAGTTTCCCTTCTAGCATCTCGCGTGTCATACGTGGGTTTCTAGTATTCATACTTGCGTACACATCCATTCAACATTAAAAATAATAAAACACGATTAATGCATATTTGTTGAGCCCTAATCATTAACTATCTCAACTATCTCAACCTCCTCAACCTTTGAAACTGCTCTATTTCCCAAAGCATAAATAGAGGCATTGGGGAGGGCATTAATCAATCATACTTGGAGAGAAAAGTTATGATGGTGGTATATCCTCAGAATTCTTTGGAGCAGCAGAACTCAGAGTCCTTTGGTTGCAGAGGATATGTTGGCACACAAAAGGACACTTATGGATTGAAGGTTGCGTAAACACTATAGATGGGCATGACATGAGATGCATTCACTACACAACCAGCTTACCATTTTACCATTTTATATGTTGATTGTTGTACACGACTATCTTCACAGCAACTCGCATACATACGTGACTATATCCACAGCATCCCGTGTATTGTAAATGAGTATCGTCATTCCAACCCATGTATAGATCTGTACACGGGTTTCCCTTATAGCATCTTGCATGTCATACATGGGTTGCTAGTATTCATACTCATGTACACATCCATTCAACATTAAAAATAATAAAAAACGATTAATAAAGATTTGTTGAGCCCTAATCATTAACTATCTCAGCTGTCTCAACCTCCTCAACCTTCGAAACTGCACTATTTCCCAAAGTATAAATAGAGGCCTTGGGGAGGGAATTAATCAATCATACTTGGAGAGAAAATTTATGCTGGTGGTATATCTTCAAAATTATTTGGAGCAGTAGAACTCAGAATCCTTTGGTTTCAGAGCTGTCCTTGTTTTAGGCGTTGGGTTGTACACTTATCTCATTCACTATTGTTAATAAAGATAATTCTTCTTCTAACTTCGTGTTGAGTCTCTTTCATGTATCATGGTTTGATGAATATTTTTTATTAAGCACTCTATATATTGTTCATCTAACTTGTCATATATACATGTATAAGATTGTACTTGGAGATTTTTCTCTTTCCAGGTGAACGAGGTGCATTCCTGAAAGCTTTGGAGAGGAGCAGAGCAGGAGAAGAGAAAGCTTGGATGAACCGTCATTAATCGGGTGAGTTCAACATTCCTTCCTATTCCTTTTATGTACTTTAAAGTTGATTGTCTACAAGTTTTAGAAGTGAGTTGGTAACCCCAAACCCTCGGTTACAAGGGTGTTTATTCTTGTACAACATGGTGATACCCAGACTTTAAGTCGATCTTGCTAAAATATTTCACCCCTTTAAGCTGGTCCAGGAGGTCATCAATCTGTGGAATTGGGTACCTATTCTAAACAATGATCTTTTTCAGTGCCTAATAGTCAACTCAGAGTCTCCAAGTTCCATCCTTCTTCTGTACCAACATGATCGGGCTCCCATAGGGCGATGAACTTGGCCGGATGTGACCCTTCTGCAACAGCTCCTGAATTTGCCTCATGATTTCGTCATTCTCCATAACAGAGCGTCGATAGATTGGTCCATTGGGAAGCAGCACACCTGGGATCATATTGTTTGGGTGCTTGACCTAACAGTACAGAGGCACCCCTGTGGGTGAGGTGAATATCTCTCGGTACTCCTCCATGATCTTGTCCATTTGTTGTTGTCATGTGGATGGGCTCTGTATGGATGTCGTGGCCACGATCCTCTTCTTTTCCCGAGGGTGGATCATCAAGAAAACAAATGTCTCGGTTTTGGAAATGATATTACTACATTGTTTTGCAGTAACCAAAGAGATAATGGCAGGAGGTGGTACCTCTGGTATCCTATACAACTTATTTCCCAATGTAATAATAACAGCGCGAGGTCGAGACTCATACACAACATGTCGCTTCCATAAATATAGTTGACCCAATAATACATAACAAACATCAAGAGGGGAAATATCACATAATACCTCATCAGTGAAGGGCTTGATGCTATAGGGAAGGCAGCACTGCTGGCTGACGCAGAGATCCCGTCCTTGGTGAAGCCACCCGATGGTGTATGGATGCAGGTGTGTTGTGGTCAGCAAGCCCAACCGCTTCACAACCTCTGCTGAAATGAGGTTCTTTTGGCTCCCACTGTCTACAATGAACTATAGTGGGGAACCCTTTACCCACATCTGAGAGTGGAAAATATGCTCCTCCTCCTCTGAATCTTCTGGTTCTTCCTTTTGGATATTCATGGTGGCAACAGTGGTGTTGGGCTCTACATCGATAATATTCTTCCCTCTGTCATTCCCCTTCTTGGGTTCTGATTCAGTGTCAGAGTATGCATCTGATTCGGAAGCCTTTATCTCGGCCACTAGTGACTACTTGGCCCGACACTCACTGGTGTTCTAAGTGGGGTTTTTATGGAACTCGCACCACTTTCCCGCTTCCTTCTTCGACTTTGCGGTGTTGTTCTTTTCTTGCGGATTTGAAAATTTTTATTGAGTCGCCATGCCTTGTTTGTGTCCTTGGTTCTGTGGTTTTGGGGCACCTTTTGCTTGCTTCTAATTCGCAAATCCAAAGTCTCGCTTTTTCTATTTGAATTTTGCTCAATTTTGGTAGTATACCGATATGTCGTACCAAGCGAGGATATGTTGAGGAACCCCATTTCCTCCTAAATATATATATGCAAACAACTGTGGTATTTCAGCACCAAATGTTTCTCTGAATCTTTGATACCCAACTTGGTGCGTAGGGTATGGAACAAATTCGTCATCTCATGCACATCTTGACCTCTTTACTGCCGCAACGTAGTCCATTCTATGTACTTATCCTCATAGCTACCCATGAGATAATATTGTCCCTTTATGGAATCTCAGAATGAATCCCTAGTGGGTACGGCTGAGAACAGAGAGGGTTCCTCCTCGTCCTTTCTATCATAGTAGGTTTCCCACCAGTCCTTGACATGGGGGGAAACTTTGAGTAGTAAAAAAGTAATCTTTTTCATGGTTGGAAAAGTCCTGAACCTAGAAATATCCTTCTAATAGATTCAACAATATATCTATGGAATCTACATTTATTTGGCCATCAAATATGGGAATGTCGAAGTTTATTTATACCTTAAAAGGGGTTGCACCTCCAGAGTGGCTGCTAGATGCAAATGCGTCGTCAGTGGGAAGTCGTTGAAGGATCTAGGTGAAGTTATCCATCATCGTGTTCTTTTTTTTTCAAGGGCCTCCTCAAGTAACATTTTGATAGGATATTTTGTGCCCTCATATTTCTTTTCATCCCCCATGGGAGGCCATCAAGATTTGCGAGGATGATCTTGAAAAGGTTCAACTAAATCAAGCCCTAACTCTTTATACCTCGCCCTCGTTGGGGACATGCAAAGAAGGATCGAGAAAGAGCAGATTTCTCTAATACCACTAATCTGGATTTATGAAGGAACACAACGGAATACATAAATAACCATAGAAACAAATATGCAATAGAAATATCACTTCATTTCATTAATCAAAGAATTGAAACTTGTTTACATACAAAATGGAAATAAACTAGCTAGAGTGTTGGTAGCTTATCTCTAAGAAGAGATGTGGTGGATACATGCCTCTAAACTTTGTGTTACAATGAGGCTCGAAGGCCTATATATTATTGAGAAACAATGTAAACCCTACACATCCAAAAACCTAACCCTAGGAGGTGAAACGCCAGAATGTGGGCCTCGTTGGGTAACTTGGTACATCAATTTCTCAGGGTTGTAACTTTGGAATAATACCTCCGTTTGACATGCATGATTCATCGTTAGAAATATCGTTGCCAAAAAAACATGATTTAGGGCCTCAAAACAGATCTAGAAGTTTAGGACCCAAAAACCGCCAAAAATAGTAAATTGTGCTACAATTAAGGAAACTGGAAAACTGAAAGAAACAATGGTGGGGGTCCAAGTGGAATAGGTGGGTGGCCACCAATATCCTCCTAGACCAATGGTATTTCCCAAGTGATTTGATCATCAAATAGAGGTCATATCTACATTGAATTGTTAATGCTAGTTATTTGAGTGTGCAGGTCCAACCATTAACAGAGCTTCAAATTCAGGGTTTGTATTCTTAAAATACTAAGACTAGGATGTAGATTTTAATATATGTTGTATATTGTCAGCGTTTGTATCCTTAATATTGTTTCTGTATTATTCCAAGTATTTAGTTTATGCTTACTATAACTAGAATTTTATATCAGTAGTATAATTATTTATCCCTTGGTTTTTAGTACTCTACTGACATATTACATATGTCAGCAGAGGCTTGTTTTCAGTTTTAATTAAAACTAGTTTAGCAATAAATAAACCAGAT
This sequence comes from Pseudotsuga menziesii, assembly GCA_001517045.1. Taxonomy (NCBI): domain Eukaryota; kingdom Viridiplantae; phylum Streptophyta; class Pinopsida; order Pinales; family Pinaceae; genus Pseudotsuga; species Pseudotsuga menziesii. The sequence continues at coordinate 42,090 of LPNX010593903.1, read as the reverse complement.
TGCTAAATATGACTACGTAGTAACAAAATAGAATATAAATTAAATCCACTAAGAATAGATTTTATCTAAAACAAAGCTAATCAAAACATTAAGGACCTTTTAAGGTCTGTATCCATACTACACATTACTATTAAAATACTCCACATAAATAAAACAAAATTATAAATAATCAGAGGAGGCATCGTGACTATCCATGTGGTCCTTTATCAAAACTCTGTTTACATACATAATAATTCACAGTCCGATTTAAATTTCCCTACGCAAATAACATTAACCAACTAGTAATTAAAACTCATTAATTTCCAATAGAGGTCACGACATCGATTCCCATGGATGTCCTAGACCCAAGGCCAAAGCAATATAATAACCATAGCAAAAAGTAAACATACAATAATCATTTAGCATAACAATGCTGCCATTCTGTAAGCATTTAAAAATCCATAACTAATACATAATACACAGAATCAATTCCTTTATTAACCCATAGTCTTTACACATGGCAACGCCCAGGATTAATTCCTATAGGTCGTTTATATTATCAATGTAAGGCCACACTATACATTAGGTATGTGGGAAACAATAATTAATAACCACAATACTTCTAATAAAAACATCAAAATGTTGTTTCCAGCCATTACATTCACTACAACAAGGGTTATATCCCAACACTATGTGACAGCCTTGGCCACAATTATTTTCTTTTATATACAGTCCACACCTAGGAACCCACAACACGATAGAAGTCGTATGCTTTCCCATGGTTTTTAAACATCCCCACTTACATAATAAACCAAAAAATAGAATAAGAAATGTAACCATTCAAGCTGGGATATCGAGCTTGTCGTGAGCTGAGGATATACATGGCATAGCTTCACCTATTCGCTTCCCTTAAAATATAACTAGGTAATAATTATAAATGCGTATAGAGAACACATGAAGGCATGTTCCACATACAAACACAAGTATTTAAACCATTGTCGCAACATAAGTTTCACACACAATCACATTATTTAAACCATGAATTAACAACAAGATTATTGTAGCCACGATGGGGAAGGCTCAAGCCATTCATGGCTTGGCCTCTCAACACCCACGCTGTTCATCATTACAACCCATTAAAATATGAAACACATAGACCTTAAATGAAGGCAAATTCCTATGCTAAAATCGCCTTATCAAACCATTAACATAGAATACACTTTACACAACACAGTAAGAAAAATGACATAGTCATTCATTAAAAATGTAGAGTATAGACATAATACACAATAGGGTAAAATCACAATGTCTCCACATAGTTCTCTTTCGAAGCACAAACGAAGTCTTTCGGGCATGCCAATGGGCTATGGAACCATTTCAAGCAATGGTGCAGCCATTGCTTAAAGGCCTAAACCAGTAAATCATTACAAACCCAAAATTTATACACAGAACTAGAGGAAGTGCGATTTCACTCCATGACCGAAGCCATTAAAACATTGAATAAAATCCAAGTCTATAATCATATTCCCGAAGGCAAATTCTAAACCCCACATGAAACCCAAAAACCTAACAGTAAAGATATCACTCAACCAATCCGAGAGGTTACAAACATTGGCTTGTTGGAAGGCTTACCATTCACCATTTTCATCTTACAGGAACAGGAAAAAAAATTTGAGCCACGACTCTCTCCACATACCCCAACACCTGCAACCATCCACAACCAAAACGATGAGAAGGATGACAATGATAATTTGCAACAACGTAAACCATACGATTGGTAAGAGGCCAAACGAAGATCTTACCTGTAAGCTCATGGAGGTTGCCTCCATTCTCCCCTGCGCAGAGCAAAACCATATATCCCAATTCAAAAAGAAGTCAATGACCAAATCATCGTGTGCCTAGGCCATAAGCTTTGGGTTGTCATGCTCTCCCTAGAGCATTGAATGCACTAGTTGGAAACCACTAACTCCATACCAAACCCACTCTCCATAGTTTAGGTTTCATTGCATTGCTATGTATGTCCACTTCCCACATGAGGGATTAAACCTTGCTATCATATGGTTTCTACCATACATTATAGTTTCACCACCCTTTGTCATATCATCTTGCAACATTACAACATATACACTATAATCAAGGTTAATATATTACAATGATAAGGTTTGGGTGTAAGTCCATATATGGTCTGCACTAGCCTTAAGTCAACCCAAGTCTTATGTATTTAATATAATGTATGTACCATAGGTTTAAAACCTATTTTCATATGAACCTTAGGATTTAAGAAATAATATTAACACAATACATTTAATCCCTAAGATTTTGCTTAGTGAACATGGCATATGGAATATAACATGTTAATTGCTTTAACCCTTTTAATCAATGGCTTGGTTTTGAAGGCCACATACTTAACCTGCAGTAAGAAGCACATAAGAAATATTAATAATACTTAATAAATTACACATAGAATGAAGTTAATACTAATATGTAAATGATAAATTACAATTCTATAATGAAGCATAAGTAATATACAGTAAATTTAGCAGTAGGAGTTAAATTGACGAGAAGGGTATTTTACCTGGTATAATTCTGAGTCGACAAGGAACCAAAGTCAAACAACAGTATGTTCTTTAAATTCACAGTTTTTGTACTCGTTAAACAAGTTTTCATCGCAAGCTTGAACTGCATGCAAATAGAATAGTTTTCTTAGTTCAGAGAACTAAGCAAGCCTGCTAACAAGTAAACACCTTTACCTCTGAAACTGTCATGGGAGAACGAGTCCCGCCACTCCATCCACTTTGTTTCCACAAAAAAATTTAAGTTAGGACTCCATATTTAACAAGTGCGATAATGCAGGAAGGACGAAGCATATAAATCCAGTGATGACACATAAATGACAACAGTGTAAACATAATACTAAGTAGTAAACAGTAGTACAACATCATCAGTAAAATACATTAAAAATAATGGCTGAAAGTAAACGATAGAATTTAAGAACAACTTACAAGTAAACAGAGATACATGAAGTGTACGATAGAGTTCCGTAAGTGAATAATGTTCTGTCTAGGTGGTTTTTACTAGGATTTTTGGGGACATTACATCAGTTTTTAAATCCTTAACTGTTTGCAGTAATTCATATGAGTTATTAGTTATATCTTCTTTAGCAGGTTCTTTTCTAGAATTAATGTGTTCATTTAATAGGGACCTCTCTTCAGCATACACTTCAAGGCCTTCCATACCTACAAATCTAATTCATAAATATTCTGTACGCAACATTTAAAATCATAAATAAGTATCCATACTTTCTATATACTTTTTGGCTTATGCTCGTTGAACCACTTCACGGCTACTATCTGAACATGTGCTCTGATACCATATGTGACATCCCCAAAAAATAAAAAAAAATATAAAAAATTTATGTGACATTTAATGCTAAATCATAGCCAGAATGCCAGTTTAATAGAAAACTTTAGTTTAATTAACAGGTATATTACAAAAAAGGTTATTAGGAGAAACTTAGGAGTTAATTATTGTTTGTTAACTATAACTAAAAGGATACATAATTAATACATACTAACTTTTAAGTCATATGTCACTAACCCTATTCAAACTTTATTGATTTTTTGTCTTGAATAAAAGTTTATCAAAAGTTAAAGAGTTTCAATTTATTGAGTTCAGATCATTGGTTTGTTTGCAAGAATGTGTATGATTTTGATGGTTGCTTTCTTTTCTTACTGAAGGGGCTTGAGGTTAGCCCAAGTATTACTTATCTTTTCTTAAATCCAACGCAAATCCGATGCTTGTACACGATTCATAGGTAAAACTAACTTCCAGGTTTACGATGTAAGAGAATAAAACTTGGAAGACCAAACGAGTAAGCTAGAAAAGATTCTTGAACTCTATTTAATGTATCGATTATCTATGTGTAAGAATTCCTAGGCCTATAGAATATTTTACTCTTCCTAGGTAGCAAAATGGAGTTGGTAGTGATGATCATTTGTTCTAACAGATAAATTATGGCATATAGTCATCCAACATGTTTTTAGTTGAATGCAGTATTATGAGCCTAAAAATATTATCCATGTTTTATAACTATGCTCTTTGCCATGTTAACCTAGAACTTCCTAAGTACTAATGTTATCATTATTAATTTTTGCACTAGAAACTCATTGCAAAAATAAACAAGCTAACCTAGGCATATAAAATTGATGCATAACAATACACTAACCTAGGTATGCATTCGATGCATAAGATATAAACTAACCTAGGCATAACCATAATAATTATTAAAATGGAAGTTTAAAACTAACTATAAATATAACAATACTAACCTATGCATATCACCAATGCATAAAATATTAACTATAACCTAGCTAAGACTACACAATGCATATATAAAACTATAACCTAGCTCAAAGCTTCACCATACCAAATGACTTGTTTTTTCTAAACCAAACTAATGGTATTACTTTGCATATAATATAGGGTTAAATGTGCAGGTTCAAAACCATATCAAAACCCAAAATAATTTTGATGGTAGTGGGATCAACATGGTGGATACTCATTGATTAAGGGTTTTGGCATTAAACCCTATGTACTTACCTTCAACGTTTCCCTTGGCCTTCTAGGGTCTTCTGCAATGATTGTCATTCAGGCATGAACCCCGGTTCTTCAATATCAGCGTTTAAACAATGATTACTTTCATTTTCCTAAGACGTTAATAGGATTGAAGCTCTGGTTTTTTCTCCATGACCATGAGCTCAATGTTTATACTAGTAAGTTGTTTCGAAATCCTCCAACCATTTTTATTTTATTTTTATTCATTTGTACCAAGCTCAATTTTAACAGTTCTAATCTGAGGTTGTTTTATGATAGGTGAAGAAGATACAGGTGAAGGTTGAAGGAATTTTCTTGAGCTTGAAGGGTGCAGGAATGAAATATTAGGTAAGCCTTGATTTCAACCTGGGGATATCCTTCATCATGATTGTGTATGCAATGAAAACGATGGTGCTCATGGATTATTATTGTGGGGGTTTGAAATACTTATGGCATAGCTGTTGTTTTCTTTTTTTTTAAAGATAGAGGTCGTATGGCTATTCTTAGTTATAACCCTAGGGTTTTTACCAATGAGATACGACTCTTGTAAATTTTATTTAGGGTAAAAACTTTACTGTCTAGGGTTTTGTTTTGTAAAATGTTTTAATACTATAAGTATGATAAGTGGAAGCTTCCTCCACCTTTTTTCTCGACCATTGTAACTCTTTCATGGCTACGAATATGTTGAGGCATTTTCGTTTTTGAGTAAGACAAAGTGGCAACCATTGGTTAAATGTCTGGATAAATAAAAGACTTTATTTATAAATATTTTGTTTCTAAGAGGTAGGGTTGTACGGCCAAACATTAAATACTTATTATCATTTGTTTTCCTTTTTGTGAATATCGGTTGTGTAGTGAATTACGTTCGGTAAAAAATAGATTTTTGTTAAGACGACAATCTGTTTGTAAATAGACTCTCCAGCCGCGAACTGGTTTAGGTCATTGGCACATTTGTTGTTGGAATTATTTTTTAGCAACCTGTACTCTAAGGAATAATCCTAGGGTTTGCTTTTTAAATAAACAATTTCGATTCAGGTTATCTTTATGACTTCGATGATTTTTGGTCTAAACGATGGTAAAATCATGATGATTTTTTCTTTTAAAATAGAAGCGTTGGTAATCTATCCTTTTTCATAACAGGATTTTGTACCTAGATATGAAATTTTATAAAAGTAGATTAGGGATTAGAGACATAGTTTAAAAATAAGTTATATTGATAGTTTGCAGTTGGGTTGTATTAAGTTCTTAAATTCATTTACTGTAAAATGAATGGAGTGATATGTTTATGATTTAGGTTTCTACAGTACTAGAATAATGAATGATTGATCTGTACTAAGTATAATAATTAGATGGTAATGCAATAATTGTTAATGTAATATATAAAACTTTACTATAATAGACTCAGTCTACTAAATCTTCATCCTAAATTTATTGTGTTAGTTGTTTAAAGGAAACAGTTTGAGGTTTAACTCATGCATTAATTATTATAATATAACTAGGGTAACATTGGTTATATTTTAGGTTTTACAGTATTAAATAATGATTGGTTTATTTCTTTACTAAATGTAAATACTTCGTTTATAATACTGTAATTATTTATGTATTATACTTCTCATAGTTTATTGAGTGTGTGATAAAATCTTGCTATATTAGACTCTATGTAATAAGTTCTCAGAGGTTTTGTATGAAAGAATAAGTTCTAAAAATGAGTTATTATGATATATAGCTAAAATAAGAGTAAAAATTCCAATGTTAAAGCATATTCAATTCATTTTATCCATGTATAATCATTCCTATATATAGCTAAACAATCCTTCTGTACTAGAGTACTTCATTGTAAGATGAGTGGAAAAATGGAGAAAGGAAATTTTTACTCATCATTCAATCATTTCTAATTCTAAGTTTATTTATTCATATAACCATATACAAGTAAGTTTTCGTAATTAAATGTAGACTTAAGCATTTCACTAGAAGGTTAATAGTATCTAAGCATTAATAAGAAATATAAATATGATTGTTTCATTCCAGTAATTTTGCTTAAAAAGAAATAAATAAGATAACACAATGCAACCTCGTAATTTTTAGAAGAGACAAACATCCCAAGGAGCCTGTTCCATGCAAAATTTTCCTAAAGATAGCTCATTTCTTATCTTAAGACCCCCAATCTTGTCCATTGATCCACCAGAATGAATGCACTGTGTGAATAAATGGGATTAAATTCCCCTACAACTCAACAAAAATAATTAGCAGCAGTACTTATGTCCTCAGTAGTACAGAAGTCAGTTAACAAGCTGCACAAGTTCTGAAAATAGTCTTAACACTCAAACCACTTCTAAATTTCCCCTCATCAAATCTCTTGTGGTCCTTTCCCAACTTTATAAATTTCACAAGGTAATTATTGAACATCCTCCTGTTGAATTCGATGGATAGATATATGCATGCCTAGGTATTTTTGGTCATTTTTTCAATTAATGAGCCACCTGCTCTGTTCCACTTTTTTGGGGAACATAACCACAAAATTAGGGAATTTCCCCCCTACAATAGCTAGAAGTGATTGAGGATGTTTCCATGTCTCAGTTTTTTGTCACCCCAGTTTATTCCTCCTAGTGGGCCATTGGACACTCATTCAACAGTCTCCTTAGGATAATTGTCTAATCTTTTATTGATTAAATATTAAAATATTCAACATAATTAGTTACATTCATCCTTGACCCCACGTGGTAAATAGTCATAAAATTTACAATAAAAGTAAAATATAATGCTTTATTAAACACAAAATGTTATTGAAATTGGGTTATGTGACAAATGTTTACACTGATGGTCACCAACTGGAAGAAGCTTCATGCTTCTGACAGAGATTTGGTGGATCCTGTTAAATTTTCATATGCTTAGCTAAGACATCAGTATTTCATTTCATTTTTCATAACAAAAGCATATAAGCAGGATCACTGAAAGATAGACAAGCACAACCATACAAAAGGAACACAAAGATTTATCCAGGGAAAACCCTAAAGGGAAAAACCCAGCAAAAGCTTCCTCAATATAGATGCCCCAAAAATATAAAAGATAAAACCAGCAAGGAGATCAAAGCCTGATCCTCCTCCTTCTCCAGCTACTTCTCTTCTCCACTAATGCGCTACACAAGTGAGAGTGTGTGCTCAAATGAGGAGAGCTACACCTCTATTTATATTCATCTGTTCACTTCAATTAACTCATCCAACATGTAGGCTTGAGTTAATCATGTAGGCTCAAGTTACACATGTAGGCTCAAGTAACCACACTGGGGTGCTAATGACCCACCTTTACAATTAGAGGGGACAACCTCATCACTCTTATTAGTTCTTTCGATTAGAAGCATCGGGGTACAAGATAATACAAGTGGTTCTCCTAATAGGATCATCAGGGAACAAAAAATATACACATAGAATATTCTTCGAAGTTACAATATTTCAACACTCCCCCTTAACGAGAAGGGTATTCTACAACAACATCAACAACAACAATAGTAGGAGAGAGATAGAGGACATCATCAACATCAGCAGGGTGATACATCTATAAATCATTGGAATATTTTCAACATCATGTAGTCTTCATCTTGAATCTTTAGTCTTCAGCATCATCAGTACTTTGACCGCTTTGATCAACAACATCTTCTTCAGCACTTTGACCTTTCGATTAGCAACATCATCTTCAACACTTTGACCTTTTGATCAACAACATCTTCTTCAGCACTTTGGCCTTTCGATCAGTAACAAAATCATCATCATACTCTGATCTTTCGATCAGAAACATCATCATGAAAACATCATCAAAACATCATCATCATCAAAATATCAGAATCAAAATATCATCATCATCACATTCTGATCTTTCAATCAGAATCATCATTATCATCATCCTCTAATCTTTCGATCAAAAACATCATCAATCGAACATCCTCATACTCTAACATCAACTAATCATCATATTCTGATCTTTCGATCAGTACGTCATCATCATCATACTTTGATAATACAACATCATCATCATCGGGATCCCATCATCATCACATTCTGATCTTTCGATCAGAAGCATCATCATCATCATCGCATTCTGATCTTTCAATCAAAAAGCATCATCATCAGCAGCAACATCATAATCATAAGCAAATTCTGATCTTCCGATCAGAAAACATCATCATCATCATATTATGATCTTTTGATCAAACATCATCATCAGTAACTTCTGATCTTTCGATCAGAGAAACATTATCATCATCATATTCTGATCTTTCAATCAGAGAACGTCATCATTGTCAGCAACAACATCATCATCATATTCTAATCTTTCAATCAGAGAACATCATCAGCAACTTCTGATCTTTCAATCAGAGAAACATCATCATCATCATATTCTTATCTTTTGATCAAAGAACATCATCATCAGCAGCAACAGCATCATCATCATATTCTGATCTTTCAATCGGAGAACATCATCATCATCAGCAACAGCATCATCATCATATTCTGGTCTTTCAATCAGTACGTCATCATCATCATAAAAACATCAACATCATCAAAACATCAACATGATCCTTCCTTTCCGAATTACGGGATTTAGGTCTTTACAGAGTTACCAATGATCCTTCCTTTTGGAATTACGGGATTTAGGTCTTTAAGGAGTTACTAACGATCCTTCCTTTTGGATTTACAAGATTTAGGTCTTTACGGAGTTACTAAAGATCCTTCCTTTCAGAATTATGGGATCAACACATTTGTGGAACTCAGACAATCCTTCCTATTGGAATTACGGGATCAAAACATCTGTGGAACTCAAACAATCCTTCCTATTGGAATTATGGGATCAATTCAATGATCCTTCCTTTTGGAATTACGGGATTTAGGTCTTTACGGAGTTACTAACAATCCTTCCTTTCGGAATTACGGGATCAACACAAATGTGGAACTCAGACAATCCTTCCGATTGGAATTACGAGATCAACACATTTGTGGAACTCAGACAATCCTTCCTATTGGAATTATGGGATCAATTCAATGATCCTTCCTTTCGAAATTATGGGATTTAGGTCTTTACGGAGTTACTAATGATCCTTCCTTTCAGAATTATGAGATCAACACATATGTGGAACTCAGACAATCCTTCCTCTAGGAATTATAGGATCAACACACATTCTCGAGTACCAAATTCATTGGATCCATTCTGAACTGAAGTTCAAGGATGATACAATCCTACCACATTCACGGGGACCGAGATTTTTGGATACATTTTGAACCGAGGTTCAGGGATGATGCAATCCACCACTTTCATGGGGGCCAAGACCTACGGATACATTTTGAACCAAGTTTCAGGGATGATGCAATCCACCACTTTCACAGGGGCTGAGACCTCTGGATACATTTTGAACCAAAGTTCAGGGATGATGCAATCCTACCACTTTCACGGGAGCCGAGACCTCCGGATACATTTTGAACCAAAGTTCAGGGATGATGGAATCCCACCACATTCACAGGGGTCAATACCTCCAGATGCATTTTGAACTGAAGCTCAGGGATGATGCAATCCCACCACATTCACGAAGACTGGAGTCACTAGATCTATTTTGAACAGATGTCCCAGGATGATACAATCCCTCTTCATTCTCGAGGACTGAGGTCACCAGATCACTTTTGGATAGATGTTCCAGGATGATACAATCCCTCTTCATTGTCAAGGACCGAGGTCTCCGGATCACTTTAGGGAAAGTTCCCAGGGATGATACAATCCCATTGCAACATCACTACTCCCCCCTTCGAGGAAGGTCTTTTCGAACAAAACCAAGCTTGTCTCGAAAGTGTTCGAACTTTACCCGAGACGGAGGCTTCACCAATACATCATCATTCAAACCATCATCATCTAAATATTCAGTATAGAAATACATAATCATCATCATCTGCATCTACAGTATGTAAATACTGAAACATCATCTATATCTTTAGTATGGTAATACTGAAACATAATCATCTACATCTTATCTCGTATGTAGAAACACCAAATTTTTATGTGTTACAATCGGAGCACAGGGTTCTCTGTCATCACAAATATGGTTATCACATAGAATCATTCTATTATCCATCTTCAATTCAAAGAGACCTCATATCAGCTTCTGAAGCCATATGACTTCACAACTTAGCAGAGCAATCTGCTATGTATTTTTCTTCAGATGTGCTACGAGAAACACTAGACCGTTTCCTGCTAAACCATGATTTAATAGCAGACCCCAAACAAAAGCATATACCTAATGTTCTTTTCCTATCTGAGATACTTCCAACCCAATCTGCATCTGTGTAGCCATACAATCTATACTCATGGCTACCATCATAGTATAGACCAAAGTCTATAGTCCCTTTCAGATATCTCACCATATGTTTTGCGGTTACTAGGTGAACCCGTCTTGGTTGAACAAGATATTGAATTAAGGTGTTCACAGCAAAAAAAATGTCTATTATGGATTTTTTTCAGTACATTAATGACCCAATGATCTATCTGTAATGAGTCACATCCACTAACTCTGATGAGTCATCAGCTAACAGCTTCAGGTTGGATTCCATCGGTGTGGCCATGGATTTGCATTCCAACATATTGAATCTCTTCAATATCTCTACCGCATACTTTCCTTGGTTGAGAAAGATTTCTTCTAAACTTTGTCATATTTCCAGACCTAGGAAATAGTGCATTAACCCAAGGTCTTTCATCTCAAATTCTTCTGCTAGTTTCTTCTTGCTTTCCATGATCTCTTTCTACTTCCCTGTCAAGAATAAGTCATCCACATATAATAATAGGATGACAGGTTCATCTTCTACAACCTTGAGATAAAGGTTAGGATCAGCTTTACTCTTGGTAAAGCCCATAATTGACAGGAAACTATCTATCCTTCCATACCAAGCTCTGGGAGCTTGCTTCATGCCATAGAGGGCCTTCTTCAACTTACATATATGAGTCCATCTGTCTTCAACTTCAAATCCTTTCGATGTAAAACTCTTCCCCAATCATACCATTAAGGAAGGATTGTCTTTACTTCATCATGGAAGAAACTACCATCATAGTTCTGAAGGAAGTGTACCTTGCTTCCTAGAGTAAGTGTCTCTTCAGAATTAATTCCCTCTTTCTTATAGAAACCTCTAGCCACAAGTCTTTCCTTACTTCTATCAGCGACATATTTTATCTTGCAGATCCATTTGTAAGATACCACATTCTTGATTTGTGGTTTGAGTACTATATCCCAAACATCATTCTAGTATTCTTTTATCATAACATCTTCCATGAGTTCATCTTGTCAGATCATCAACATATCCTAGTCTTCTGCACTCAACTTTGAAGGTTGGAACCCAAAAGTCTCGATCCATCAGGTAGCTGTCCATCATGTCGTACCGTGTCGAACTCAGATATTTTCTGTAGTCACTCCCCCTGAAGTGGAGTATTATCCTCCTTCTTCATTCTGTACAGGTGGTTCTATGCTTGATATATACTGGTCAATAGAGTATGTCATGTCATAGTCTATTCTTTCTGAGGCAAATCATAAACCTTGCTTTGTACACTTGTTCTTGTATATCCATATGGAGGATACTACATACTTTCCTTTATGTCTCGAAATCATATCGTATACATCATTCCCCATGATCAACTGTTATTATTTGATCATAGATTCTTTCATAGCATTCTTTTCTTCATCTTGAGTTATCTCTCATACCCATGGTAGTCTTCATCCTTCGAGGTGGATCTACCGCTCTTTGAAGCTCTTTCTTTCATCATGGTGTCTCTGACCCTGGGAGCTTCAGATTCATGTTTATTGAATTGTCATCACTTGTTCTTTGGAACAAGTCTCATCCTTCTTTTCTTGTAGGAGGTTGTACAGGACCTTTCCTACAATTCAAATGCATCAGTTGCATGGTTAGAACTATTTCATAAATCATATGCATAATGACAAATTCTTATGCATCATGCAACTGTTTAGCCAATACAACATTCATCCATATCTCACAGAAACTTTCTAGACTAATCCAATATTTCAGCAAAGAGGTTTGATAAGTAGCAATGGAGAGTTGTATAGCACCATGATCTACTTACCCATCACATGCATATTAGTAGTATATAGTCATTAATGCATACAATCTATCATGCATAACACATCAACTGAATATAATAAATGTAAAACAATATCATGAAATGACAATTGAATACTTATCTTTTATTTTTTTCATGGGTAGACTCCATCTTGATCATTCTACTTTATCATCATTTCTTATCCAAATGATAAGATGGATAAGAGGTTAGTCAACAATTGAGTTCTTCATATTCCTCATCGCATGAGGGATCTTCTTTGAATGGTGATAGCTTGATCTTCAATTTGCTCCCATCTTTCTTCTTCTCTTCTTATGAGACGAGCTTCTTCTTCCCAAAGTCAACTAAAAGTAATAACTTTCTTCTAGCACACATTCCTCGCATGAATGAATCCCATGATCATGGGAGGCCATTCAAGGTGGCTATCACCACTTCTACATTCTCTGCTTCTTCTTCTACTGCTTCAAGATGTTATGCATTCTGGATCTTCCCATTCTTCAACTGTTTTCTCAAATCCATTTCTAAATTATGTTCTTATATTCAAATATCTTGATCAAGAAATCAAACATCTTCGGCGTATTTAGGGAAGACACTTGTGGTACAAGTTGATCCATGATTGAATCAACAGTGATCTTCTTGGCCTTGATCAAGTTCTTCTTGTGTAAGGCTTTGAGGCTCATCTCCCTCTAGAAATGGAACCTCAATAATCATGTAGGTGTCCAATTCATTTTCTTTAGAGAGATAAAATACTTTCATTCTTGGAATTTTTCAAATTCACCAAGCTTATCATCAAGCTGATGTGATAGATCACTTTGAAATGAGAACCTCAAATGCAAATAGCAAAAGATTAGATCTTACCGATTTGAGGTGTCCATCCTGCTTTCGGAGCTGGCTAATCTAGGGTTTGTCAGAGAAACCATAATTTTCAAAACTTGGAATATTTCAGATCTGATTGGATAGAAATATATATATCTTAAAATTGAGATGTCCAATGTACTCCTTTTCTGAAAACAGTGGAGGGAAGCTCCTAGAACAGGAAGCCCTAGTTTTCCAATTTCTTCTGCATAAATGCTTGTTACTGTTTCTATGATATATATGAAATTACTACTCCTATATATCTGAAATTTATCACTAAGGTAACCTCGCATGTCCCTGATCCAAAACCATAGGTTTCATCATAGTTGGTTTCACCAATTTGGATTTATGATCATTTTCTCAAGGTGACCTGTTACAGGACTGTTCAGAATAGTGAAGTTGTATGGCATGACACATGTCACTGGTTCATATTCAAGTTCTGAACTTCAGACCACAGAAAGCATAGTCCATTACATTTCTGAAACATCTTCAGGAATTCCATTTGGACCTCTGTAGCCCAAGCTATAGCAATTGTCCCTAGGTGTCCTGTTTAGGGATGAATTCTGGAAGAGGTTGGAACCCTAAATTGGAGGGATCATATCTCCTAGAATATAGTGAATATGAGTCTTAATTTTGGATACAGTGTTCATCAGGATTTTATATTTAGTGTCTGAAATGTTCAACTCTTGAACCTTCACCAATATTGGGATATAGTGAATATACCAAAACTTAGCAGTTTTAGTATTTAGGGTTTTTCTAGCTCCAAGTCAAACTAGGGTTTGACTTTCCTGGAGTTTCACCCAACCAAAAATATTGATCTAGGTCTCTAAACTTTGATTTTGATGAGGAGATAAATCCTATGCTAGGCTCACTCAAAAATTCTTCTTCTGCAAGAAGCCCTAATTTCCCACACAGAAAACTGAAAATGCTCAGAGTCGAATTCTGCTTTGACAAAAAGATGTGCCCTTCAATGGAGAGTCAGCCTAGCCTTCTTTTGTTGAGTGATTGTGGAGAGAGAACCAAAAAGTAAGAATCCCTAGATTCTGTAGCTACACAATGTCTTCTTTTCAGGGTGGCTCTGATACCATGTTAAATTTTCATATGCTTAGCTAAGACATCAATATTTCATTTCATTTTTCATAACAAAAGCATATAAGCAGGATCACTGAAAGATAGACAAGCACAACCATACAAAAGGAACACAAAGATTTATCCTAGGAAAATCCTAAAGGGAAAAACCCAGCAAAATATTCCTCAATATAGATGCCCCAAAAAGATAAAAGATAAAACCAGCAAGGAGATCAAAGCATGATCCTCCTCCTTCTCCAGCTACTTCTCTTCTCCACTAATGCGCTACACAAGTGAGAGTGTGTGCTCAAATGAGGAGAGCTACACCTCTATTTATATTCATCCGTTCACTTCAATTAACTCATCCAACATGTAGGCTCGAGTTAATCATGTAGGCTCGAGTTACACATGTAGGCTCAAGTAACCACACTGGGGTGCTAATGACCCACCTTTACAATTAGAGGGGACAACCTCATGACTCTTATTAGTTCTTCCAATTAGAAGCATCGGGGTACAATATAATACAAGTGGTTCTCCCGGTAGGATCATCGGGGACCACAAAAGATACATATAGAATATTCTTCGAAGTTACAATATTTCAACAGATCCTACACTATATCGTCATCTCATTGGTTCTTTGATGTATCTGGTCAAATCTAGGCCATATTTGTGATTTGTGATGAACACTCTTAGTCATTTCATGGCGGAGCCTAGGAGGGTACACTGGGCAGCTGCAAAACATGTGTTGAGATACCTTGCAAGGACAGTAGAGTATGGTCTGGACTATAGTAGATCGGATGGGATTAGATTTATTCGCTTCATAGATTCATATTGGGCAGGCAGTGGGGTGGACTAGAAGAGAACTTCTGAATGTTCTTTCAGTTTGGGCTCGGCACCAATGTCGTGGTTCAGTCAGAAGCATAAGTATTTTGGTTTGATTTCTACAGAGGTTAAGTATATGGTAGCCAGTCAGGAGATATCCAAGGCATTGTTGCTTCACAAATTATTGGTGTTTTTATTTGATTACGAGCTGAGGCCTATGGTGATTTACTGTGACAATCAAAGTTGCATCCAGCTATCCGAGAATCCTGTATTTCACAATAGGTCAAAGCATATGTATATCATCTATCATTTCATTTGTGATTATGTTCAGAGAGTAGTAGTGACATTACATTACATTTTCACTAATGAGCAAGTTGCATATATCCTCACAAAGTTTCTTGCAAGAGGCAAGTTCATTCCTTTAAGAGACAAGTTGGGTGTGGTGAAAAACAACTTCAATAAGAGAGAGTCTTGATTTTTACCTAGGAGTCATTCCTCTAAGTGACATTTACCTAAGTCACTAGGAAAAGGCGTTGAGTCACTTGGACTTTATATTAATGACTTGATATGAGAATTAAACGCACTTTACAAAATAAAGTGCACTTTAAGTGATAAATTTAAAAAGTGAGTGAAATTAATTATTTTGTGGAGAAAAGTGATTTTAATAACAACCACTCATCTAGTTTAATATGAGCACTAGGATTAGATGGCTTTTCATTCACCCTAAATTTTTACCTAAAAGGAAAGTTTTCCATGTGAAGAGGCACTTTTGCATTTTCAGAGAGAAGAGAGCCATTTTCTAAGAAATAGGAGAAAATGGCAGCAAGAGCTTTTTTCTTTTAGGAACGCAAATCGAGAAAGGAAAGCATAGAAAGAGAGGGAATGATTTTTTAGGAGCCAGATGGGCATGGTTTTGGAGGTAACAATAGGAGCATTAATTTTTGTTCGATACAGGCCATATTGTATGGATTATGTATAGGGGCACATTTTTCGAGGAGGAAATTTAGGCACAAAAATCGAGGAAGAATTTAGGCAACGTTTTTTATGCCATTTTTTGGGCATGGATCTCGAGCAGTTCAAATCGGAACGAATCCCAAGGTTGTTTCGTATAGAATATACCGTATTTCTTGTATGTATAGTTGTTGTAAAGTCCGTAAAACAACATGGAAATCGATGCAACAACAAACATGAATTTTTCTAAGTTTGATTTGTTACCTATTTGGAACGAAAAATGAGGCATAATAATTCTTCTTTTTGAGATAAGTTGGTCTGATAATTTCTTTATCTATTGCTATATTTTTTGCAAATAATAAAAAAAAATCTCTCACGGGTTTTCCCCACCGGTTGGGGTTTTTCCAGGGTCACTGGACCGAAAATACTGTGTCTGAAATTTATGTGTCAATGTGGTTTTTTTTCATTCGTGAAAATGTTGTAGAAACTCTTCTTGTGTTTCAGTGCTTATTTTTTATGAGAAAAATCTAATTTGCAGCAGAAATACAAATTGGGTTGGGAATTAAATAATTTTATAAACGGAGTTGAAAACTGCGTTGGGAGAGTGCTCAAATCTCTAAACCATTTACAGAATAATAAATTCACAGCAAATCTAAGGAAAAAATTTCAGGAATTCAATCATTTTTTAAAATTGTAAAAAATGTTCGGATTAAGCTAAACTCTAGATCATTTGCACCCAAAATCCGACGAGTGTTTTAGCCAAACTTTGTCCCAAGGGTAAGCAAGGGTATTGAATCCATTTCTGAAATAAAAATTGCAATTTGAACACTGAAAATATCATTTTCAACAACAAATCATGTTGTCTGATTCCGGCCAAACTTGATGAGAAAGGTGCAAATGGTCTAGAGTTTAGTCAACTCCAAATTGTTCATCTCATAAAACAAATGACAGTTTATTCCCTAAATAAACTTCTGCTACAGTTTGTAAAAACTATATCTTCTAACTCTCAGTGAACCAAAACATGTCATTTTCACTAGCATGTCTCATTTTCTCGAGGTTGAAATAAAAAATTTACACTTTATTCACTAAATGAAATGCCTCTCCAGTTTGTAAAACCTATACCAACCTCTCGAGCTAAACAAGACATGTCATTTATAGTTGTATGTCTCATTGGAATGAGGTTGAATTGGGTCCATATAAGAAATGCAAGTATGAATTTGATGGGGTCAAAGAAGGAAGTTACTTGGGAAGATAGAAGATAGATATAGCTGAAGGAACAAATCATGCCTAGTAACACTTTTTCTGGAAAAGTAGTAATTAAAAAAAAAAGCAATTTGCACAATAGAAACTCATGAGGTTTGACACAAAAAAAAATATCATTGTGAGAATATTTAAGAATTGAAATAGAAATTCGATATGAGATGGATAGCTATATGAATGCTCAATAACTAGTTATTTCATAATATAAATGATAGAAAATTGCACACAATGCAAGGATACCTATTCATTGAACTAAAATTCCTTTACATTTATAACTTCAAACCATTTAATAGCCATGTAAAAATTAGAGGAGAGTGCACAAAATGAAAGTATAGCCATCCATTGAACTAAAAGTGCCTATTCACCAACGGTCTTTATTGTGCAAGTTAAAAGGCCACAGAAAAATCAAAATTTCTATGTTTTGATCGTCATATACTTATTATAAACTAAATCCCTATCTGGTTCTAGACTTCAAGATGTTTGGATTTTGTCAAAGATAAAAATAGGAACATTAGGCTATGCACTAAATCAATTGCAGATCATATTAAGTAAAGGGGATATATCTTCCATATATCTTTTTCCCTATTATCTGTTTAGGGTTGTTAAATTACATGGAAAAAAATAGGGGAAAAAGTTTCTCTCATAATGTTTTCTTATATCAATTCACTATCGCTCTCTATGGGGAGAATTCATTCAATATTTAGCACTCAAGTTTGACAGAAAGTTGAGCTTGTATATGGAGGTGCTCATTGAGTCTCATTTCAAAACAAATGTTATGACTACTATGATACTTTTTAGCGAAATAGTCTTTCTAGTTCTATCCAAAGAGTTTTTATGTCATGCCTGGTCCTACCAAGGAACTTTGTGTCCATGGACTCTTAGGTTGACATAGGATATAAGTGGTATAGTCGATCATGGAAATAAGAGAAGAGGGTTATATCATCAATTTCTAATTTTCAAATTCTAGTAGAGAGGGGGATTTCAAGCACGGATGATTTTAAGGAACCATACTTATTTAAAAGTGTATAAATGTTGGTGAATATTACCATTTCTTAAAACACTAACTATAAAATGATTGGCGATATATTTCAAAAAATATTTTAATTTCCAAGGATTTTATATTGTTTATATAATAATTTCGTAAATTTTAGGGTGAAAAAATTTTACCCCATCAAAATTGGGCGAAACAGGGCTTCAAAAACTGCAAAATGGTGAATATGTTTTAGTGTAACCATAGATCATAACCTTAGAGTAGTCACCACTAAAGTGGCACACTTTATGGGACAAGTTTTAGAAGCATAATGAATTCATTGTAGAATTAGAGAAACAAATTTATGAGCAGGTAGAACAATATCATGAGAAGTATGACGTTGATTAAAGTAGAAATCCTTTTAAAAATGGAAGAAGATCATAACCTTCCATTGAAGTAAGACACATTGAAGGACCAAGAAGCATCTGTAAATATTTTTCAAGAGATCACATGGAAATAATAGATCCAATTCTCCACAAACAAATAAATGAAGAAGCGCATTGAGGATGGGCTCTGAGCCCTCATGGAGATAATATGCAATTAGAAATGGTTGCCAGTGAATAAAGTACTCACATCATGATTTGAACTCTAGGGAAACTTCCGGAGCACGAAAGAACCATTGAAGATGGTACTCTATTTGGACATGGGAAACTTTGGGAACACACAAGAAAGAAACCTTATCTCTAAGGTAAATTGGCTCGGCGATGTAATGTGCCCATTTAAATAATTGCATAGAAGGACAATTCCACCATCCTACTAGTTCTTTAGGTTGGATGGATACATTTGTAATTTCAATAAGGGAGCTAATAAATGATGTTTAGACATTAGAATGCATTAAATATTTAATAATAGATCTTATTAAATAAATACAAGAGAAAATTGAACTGGCAATGGAGCATGGAGACTGTGGGGAACACAAGCTAGGAATTTGGTGCCACATGGCATCCTCCTCTTGAAATTTCCAATCCATGGGAAGTATAAAGATTCTTGGATGAGTTATAAGGATAATACACTTTTCCATATGAATCATAGGTCAAATTTTGGAGAAAAGGTAACTTACATGGGAAAGGAAGAGTCATTTTGGAGCTAGTGAGACACTTGGACTAGATTCCCTACCTCTATGACACCAATGATGAAGATGCTATGACACCTATAACAAAAATCAGATATGAAGGCTAACATTTGACATATCTGACATTTCAGGTCAAAATAGAGCATCCAATAGAGCTCTCATGTGAGTTGAGGAAGCTCAATGGGATCCAACTCAAATTTGGGGAAGGTGGAAGGCTAGGAAAGGGAGGACACATGGAAAATCATGAGCACACACCCAAATTCAAATTGTATTGGTTTTGTGGATGGATTGGGAACCTTATAAGGATAATTATTTTTATAAAATATAGGAAGCAACCAAGATAATTTTTTTTTATCATTTGAGAATTGTCATTTGTGAATTGTTAGAGCTAGTGGATGACTAGTTTTCTTGCCTTAGCCAATTTCGAGGGTGAAAGATTCTCATCCAAGTTGGTGTTTGGAGAGGCCACTCAGGTATTTCAAGGATATTTAATGGATTCTTATTTTCAGGTGTAAGCTATAGGAAATCATATGTACTCTTCTATTGCAACACTCTCTATCAACCATTTCTAGTTTTCTTTGCATATTCATGCTCATGGAGGGATTGTGCCTTGGGTGAGCTCATGTACTATTTGGGAGAGCTCTTCCTGATATATTTATAATTTTAATCATTTCAATATTATATTTTATTCATTGTCATAAATTTTCAAGTCGAGATACCCAAGATTTGTATGTAAAAATGACTTTTAATGAGAAAACAATGACCATTTCCACTCTATTTTTATATATGCTATGGTAATGATTATCATTTATAATTGATGAATGTATCTCTAATAGTTTTATGATTAATTTAATCTAATTAATTTTTATTTAAATTCTCATGTTCAGTACTTAAGCATTGGAATCCATTCTACTCATTTTTATTGGATTGGGAGAAGATTTCGTACATTTTCCCCAAGGGTCGAAATTGTGATTTGGGAGCTGTTTTGGAAAGAGTCATAACAGCCTGTATAAAATAAAACATGATGCTTATCAGACATTAAAAATTCCCCTTACACATCCCCTACCTCTTTTCTGAAATTCGAGTGACTTTGGTACCATTTGAGAATCCATTTCCGGTAATTACCTAGGGGGAATTGGAGCCCCAATTTGCTAGTAAAGACTCCTACTTTGAAAATAAAATTAAAAAATTTTGAATAAGTAATTTGGGTGGTCATAAAACATACCTTAAATTCATATTTAACTTATAATATCATTCATGTACCTTTTGAGAAAATTTGGGAGCATTTGGGCCAATTTGGAGGTCTAGACATCAAAACTAGTGAAGGTCAAAATTGGGGAAAAAGTGAAAAAATTGGTCATTTAATAAAATTTCAAAAAGGGAAATTACAAGTGGTATCATATAATGGTATTGGAACCTGATGGTATTAACAAGGATTCGAATAAATAAACCACCACCCTTAGATCCTGAAATTGAAGGTGTTTTTGTTGGAGGAGAAGAAGTAGTAGAAGAAGAGGTACATTTTGTTGAAACTATGACTAGCGAGGGGAAGGGACCCACTGATCATGAAAATATGGAATATATTAAACTTATACAACCAATATTTGATGAAATAACCAAGAACATGAACTAGAATCTTATGAAAGGATTCGAATTGTTGGTTAGCCAATTTGGAAGCAAATTGGGGGTAATGGGAGATAGCAGTAGTTCACAATCAGAAGAAAAGAAGACAATGAGTGAGCATATTTTATCAAGAGCAGGACCCTATAATAGACCCCATGAATTTCAGAGCACAACAAGGCCTACTGGACCTAAATTCCTCGTTCCCTTGAAGAATATCATAACATTCAACTTTAACTTGCTACAATGGCAAAATAATGGGATAAATTGGATGAAGATTGTAAAAAACATGTACCATTTGATCAGTACTTTCTTGATGCAAACAAAATAAAAAAGAAGGATGATATAAGTATCTATACAAAAAAAAGACTTAAATTGTGTCATTAGTAAAGTGCCACTCCCTACATTTGATGGTTTCTCTCAACATTCTGCTAACACTTGGGGGTAAAAATTATATGTGTATTTTCAGCTCAATCCAATGGTGGAAGAAGATGCCTTAAAATGGTCATATTGCACTTGGAGGGAGATTCCCATGAATGGTGGTTCCATGGCCTAAAAATTTTGGGTCATGATCAGTTTAACACGTATGGAAAATTTATTAACAAGGTACTAGAGATATTTTAGCAAAAAGATCATGAATTGTCTTGCAAAGAAGAAGCATAATTAAAGCAAGTTGGGACCCCTATTGACTATATGATGGAATTTCAAAAATTATCAGTCAAGGTGGCTGATGTGTCTATGGAAAGGTTATTATTGATTTTCATTGAAGGTTTGTTTGAACCCTTAAAAGGTTTTTTCAAATCCCACAAGTCCACTACATTAAAAGATGCAATGAACTTGACTATATATCTCCAAAATGTGCTTCCTAGAACAAGATTTCCTCCCAAGCCTAACTCTGAATTTGAAAAGAAACCTTGGAAAAAAGATGCACCTGATAAGAATCCTTGGAAAAGAGATTCATCTAAAAAGAATAAGAAAGAAGGATGAACTTCAAAGAAAAAAATTGTGCTTCACATGCTTTCAACCATGAACACCAGGACATAAATGTACTAAGGGAAAGGCTCAATACATAGATGTGTTTTCTGATAATGATGGGTATGAAGGGGGTATGGAGGAAGGAGGACACAATTCATACCAAGAGGAGGAATATGAGACAACAGTGGAAGAAGAAATACAAGAATAAAATCAGCCTTCACTGGACAAAGCAATAATGGCAGTACTTTCAGTAGTGCCTTGCTATCACACTATTGGATGCAAGGGTGTGGTACTAGGACAAAGAGATTCAGTTTTGGTAGATCGAGGAGACACACATAACTTTATTGATGCATATATGGTGGAGAAAAGGAAGATACAAATTGAACCATTTGATGGCCTCATAGTTGTCATTCCCGGTCACAACACAATGCAATGCAAAACATGGGTTCCAAAGCTGTAAGTCACCGTAGGTAACTATACTTTTGTTGATAGTTTTTATGTGTTAATGTTACTGATACTAATGTGGTTTTGGGAGTGAAATGGTTGTATTCTATAGGGGAACATATAGTAAACTACCAAATTTTTGAAATGAAATTTAACGATTAGAAAGGTGTACCAAGGGTTGTAAGAGGGAGGCACACTTACCCAAACAAAGAAAGGACTTGCAATAGTATGATATCTATATTGAGGCATGAGAACATATAATGGGTTGTTGAATGTCATATCACATCTCTCAAGACAAACATAAAGGTTGTTCGTGAGTTGGTTCTTTCTCCTATATCCTAAACTTTGAAATTTTGCAGCATTCATCCAAATAATGTATGGGTGAAAGGTTCCTTTTGTATGGTGCCACATGAAGAGTATAAAATTTCTATCTCTCCTTTTGTTGATGACATGATTAGAGAGACATCTTATTTACATTTGTAGCAGCATCCCTTGTCACATTATGATGATACACATCCACCTGGATGCACCTATGGCATTCCCTTGAGTCACTTGGAGACTCATGATTTTCATTGTTCCTTTCCTAGTCCATTTGATGATGGGAAGAATTCATCCCACACTTGGGTGAAGATACATATGATTGAAGGAAATTATTGTTGGCAGAAACATACTCTATTATTTCATGATGATATACATATTCATGAATGTATTAATGAGACTTCTTCAAGCCACTTGAGGTCTCCATGTTTTATTTGCTCCTTATTTGGTTCATATTTTGTTGGAAGTTCTTCATTCACTTCTTGGATGAAAGAACACATGGTTGATTATATTGATGCACATTATATAATTTGGGAGCAGCATTAGGGGACGTGGGATCCTCACATATGTCATTAGGGAAGATCTGATATAATACTTCATGCTTCTACAAATTGGCTACATGGTGATATCCTTAATTGGAGGATCATATGGGACCCTATGATCATTTTTGTTTCACTGGTTTCAATTATGGGGGCAACAAGCAGCATTGGATATTTATTCATCACTTGGTAAGATAACTGTAATCAGAGTAGTACAACATACAAATCTAAAATTTCTTGAGGACAAGCAATATTGGGTGGGGAGGACTATAATGTCCCTATTTAAATAATTGCATAGGAGGACAATTCCATCATCCTACTAGTTTCCTAGGTTGGATGGATACATTTCGAATTTTAATAAGGGAGCTAATAAATGATGTTCAGACATTATGATGGACTAAATATTTAATGATAGATCTTATTAAATAAATACAAGAGAAAATTGAAGTGGCAATGGAGCATGTAGACACATGGAGACTATGGGGACCACACAAGCTAGGGATTTGATGCCACATGGCATCCTCCTCTTGCAATTTCGAATCCATGGGAATTCTAAAGGTTATTGGATGAGTTAAAATTCTAATACACTTGTCCATATGCATCATAGGTAAAATTTGGGAGGAAATGTAACTTACATGGGAAAGGAAGAGTCATTTTGGAGCTAGTGAGACACTTAGACTGGATTCCATAGCTCTATGACAACAATGATGAAGATGCTATGACACTTATGACACAAATCAGAAATGAAGGCTAACATCTAACATGTTAAGTGGAAATATAGAATCCAAGAGAGCTCTCATGTGAGTTGAGGAAGCTCAATGGGCTCCAACTCAAATTTGGGGAAGGTGGAAGGCTAGGAAAGGGAGAACACATCGAAAATCATGAGCACACACCAAAATTCGAATTGGCTTGAGTTTGTGGATGGATAGGGAACCTTAGAAGGCTAAGGATGTTTATAAATACAGAAAGAAACCAAGAGAATGGCTTTTGATCATTTGATAAATTGTCATTTGTGAATTGTGAGAGCTAGTGGATGACTAGTTTTCTTTTTTTAGCCAATTTCGAGGGTGAAAGGTTACCATCCAAGTTGGTGTTTGGAGAGGCCACTCACGTATTTCAAGGATCTTTAATGGAGTCTTATTTTCAGGTGTAAGCTACAGGAAATCATGTGGATTCTTCTATTGCATCACTCTCTATCAACCATTTTCAATTTTTTTTGCATATTCATGCTCATGGAGGGATTGTGCCTTGGGTGAGATCATGTACTCCTTCGGAGAACTCTTCTTGTTCTATTTATCATTGTAATCAATTAAATATTCTTTTTTATTCATTCTTATAAATTTTCAAGTCAAAATATCCAAGAGTTGTATGTCAAAATGTCTTTTAATGAGTGAACAATGACCATTTCCACTCTATTTTGATATATTCTATGGTAATGCTTATCATTTTGAATGGATGAATGTATCTATGATAAATGTATGATTAATGCACTTTCATTAATGTGTATTTCAAGTCTCAAGTTTAGTACTTAAGCGTTGGAAGCCATTTTACTCATTTTTATTGCATTGGGAGAAGATTTTGTGCATTTTCCCCAAGGGTCAAAATTGTGATTTGGGAGTTGTTTTGCAAAGAGTCATAACAACTTGTATAAACTGAACCATGATTCATATGAGACTTTGAAAATGTGCCTTACACATCCCCTTCCTCTTTTTTGAAATTCAAGTGAATTTGGTACCATTTGAGAATCCATTTCAAGCAATTACCCAAGTGAATTGGAGCCCCAATTTTCTAGTAAAAACCCATACTTTGAACATAACCTTAAACAAGTTTGAAGAAGTAATTGGGGGGTCATAAAACATCCATTAACGTCATATTTAAGTTATAATATCATTCATGTACCTTCTGAGAAAATTTGGGATCATTTGGGCCAATTTGGAGGTTAGTCATCAAAACTAGTTAAGGTCAAAATTGGGGAAAACATGAAAAAATTGGTCATTTAATAAAATTTCAAAAAGGGACATTACAATCAAGCAATGCTCAGCATTTAATGCAGCCATAGCAGGCTTGATGCTCGTTAGATCTCAATCGTGGCCACTGGAGGCTTCATGCTCGTTAGACCTCAACCAGCTTGAGATCTTATGGGAATCAAGCTTGTTGCGGGCGCATTAAATGGCCTGCAGCATGTTGCTGGCTATATCATATTAACGTGACATGTGGCATCTTTTAATACAGGGAGTGTCGACGAAAATTGAACAGTGTTTCAAAAACGGAACGGTGTTTTACAAAACAAACTTGGGAGAAAAGCGTCTATCTGCGTAAAAATCACAATTAAACTTGTTTAATCTAAATAAAAGTTGTGAACACAAATTTAGAAATATTTCTTTAAATTTTAAATAATTATTATTAAGTTTGTTTAATATGAAAGTTTTATGTATTTAAGATTTGTGAATCTAATATTATATTTATTTTTTCTAAGCATATGAAGAGAGGTCTAGGATTTTATCACAAAAACTTTTTTTCAACATTTTCAAATTTACCACTTTCTTTGTTATACATAAGCACATTCAAAATCACAATTTAAATAACACAAAATTCAAATTTCTTAAAAATAATAATAATAATAAAAACCAAAAAATAATATAATTATTTGAGAAAGAGTAAATGATTTTGACTACACTTCATTCCAATTCTTACTATTGGAATCAAATTTCCAACGACTGACCCAACAAATCGGATTCAAATATAGAGTGTTGACCATTATTAGTTAATTAAAAAAAATGGTCTTGACTATGGGTTATTTTCACTATCAAATTGAAAACTTTTTAACTATATTGAAATCCGAGTATTTTGACTATCAAATACACTGAAATACGGAATCCCATATCCCGGTTTACTAAAAATATAACCAAATATAATTATGGTAGACACGGAAAATGATTTTGACTACAATTTATTCCAATTTCTTACTATTGGATTCCAATTTATTCCAATTCTTAAACAACTGGTATATGACAGACAATCAAATTGAAATCTATAAACAATGAAACCACAGTCGCTGTTTTATATAAATCGAAATTAAATTTAACTATATTTTACAAATGCCCGCAAAATAAATCTATGGGAAAAGCATCTTTCATTCATAATCCTATATATCCGGGATATCGGATAATTCATAATCCCATATCTTCTAGATATAATATAATCTCTGTTGCATTCTTCTCATCAGTTTGAATAACATTTTTGTGGCTATCCCTACATTTGTCAAACATATGGCTCCCGTTTAACCGTGCGTCGTAGAGTAATAATCATAATAGTAACCAGCATATATGTTTTCAATATATGTAAATTTCATAAATTTCAAATTTCTTAAAAATAATAATAATAATAAAATACCAAAAAATTATATAATTATTTGAGAAAGAGTAAATGATTTTGACTACACTTCATTCCAATTCTTACTATTGGAATCAAATTTCCAACGACTGACCAAACAAATCGGATTCAAATATAGAAAAAAATAGAGTGTTGACCATTATTAGTTAATTAAAAAAAATGGTCTTGACTATGGGTTATTTTCACCATCAAATTGAAAACTTTTTAACTATATTGAAATCCGAGTATTTTGACTATCAAATACACTGAAATACGAAATCCCATATCCCGGTTTACTAAAAATATAATCAAATATAATTATGGTAGACACGGAAAATGATTTTGACTACAATTTATTCCAATTTCTTACTATTGGATTCCAATTTATTCCAATTCTTAAACAACTGGTATATGACAATCAAATTGAAATCTATAAACAATGAAAACACAGTCGCTGTTTTATATAAATCGAAATTAAATTTAACTATATTTTACAGCGTGATCCAGGGCGACTTCACTTAGTGAACATCTCACATAGCACGTGCGATCGTGGAATATTAAAGAATACCCTTAATTTCTAGATATATTGACCCAAACTCCTTTTTTTGAAACCCCTCCCAATACTTAAAACCTCCTCCCCACCCCTTTTTATACATCAATCCTTATAAACCACTCTACCCACCCCCACCTTAAACCCCTCATCCCCCAATACCTTCAATATATTGGTTCAATTTTTAATAATTTTAAAACCCACAATATGAACTAACATGATAGGATATTGGTTAATAAGTGAAGCCCCCGTGAAATGATCTTGACAGCTGCACAGAAGTTTGTTACCAGATCTTGACAACTACAACAATAAAAATACGTTTATTTTCTTATTATTTGTGCGCATCCCTCATAATGTGTTATGCTTCTCTGTAATCTGTGAAGGAAAGAACAAATGCCCGCAAAATAAATCTATTGGAAAAATTTCTTTCATTCATAATCCTATATCTCCAGGATATCGGATAATTCATTATCCTATATCTTCTAGATATAATATAATCTCTGTTGCATTCTTCTCATCAGTTTGAATTACATTTTTGTGGCTATCCCTACATTTGTCAAACATATGGCTCCCGTTTAACCGTGCGTCGTAGAGTAATAATCATAATAGTAACCAGCATATATGTTTTCAATATATATGTAAATTTCATAAATCTAGCGCCGTTTCATGAGTTCAGGTCATATGAGAATTGCCCATGAGTATGGCAAAATAGATAACCAAAGTAATACTTGAAAAATAAAGTTGTGTTATACTAAACCCAAGATAGGGATCTGCCGCTTTAGTAAAAGAGCGTTTATTGCAGTTGAGGTGAGGTGGCACTCGTAGTTGAATACGCAAAAATACATAGTAATTGGCCTACTTGATGAGTATGTTACTCAGTAGTATGTTGGTAAAATCTAAAATGTCTGGTCCAAAGAGAAATCATCTTCTTTGTATTTTTATATGATCATATTATAGGTAAGATGAAACATATTTTTTTTGGGTAGAATTCTTGTGATCTTCATCTACCTAAGTGTAAAGATTAAATTGTTTATAATTTTACTAGAATCATGTTTGTACCTTTCAAGTGCCCATCTAACCAGCTGCACAAAGAGAGCATCATATACTAATTGCACTCTTTAGGCCTAATTAGCTTTATAATCCATTTTTAAGATTTGGACGCCCAAAAATAAAATCAACCATCCACCTTAGTTAGATTTATAATTCATTTTTATAATTTGGATGGCCAAAAATAAAATCAACAAGCAACAAGCAAATGTTGGTTGAAAAGTATATGATGACTCTTTCTTCAAAACTCAATATTAAATCAACATTAGATTTTGTAATGACTAAGTCTTGATATTTAAAAAAGAAACATTTAAGGTTGCATCATTTACATGTAAAACATAAATATTTTGATCTTATTCATAACATTTGAAATGAAGGCTGGAGAAACTATGTTTCAAACTAAAGAATGATCCACAAAGAAGGTTTCCATCATTTTCAACACAAAGAAGTTGTTTCATATAAATATCGGCATTGAGATTACCATGTTCACCATGTAAGAACAAACTTTTGACATCTATTTGGTGTACTTCCCATATCCAAAATGACCAGTAAGTGAAAGAATCATGTAAACATAATTCATCTTTGCAACAAAAGAAAATGTTTAATCGAAGGCAATGCCTTTTGTTGAGAAAAGTACTTTTCCTAATAGATGAGCATTATGCCTTTCAATAACACCTATAGATGTAAACTTGAACTTGTCAACCCATTGCATTCTTTCTTGGTGATCAACCAATTATGTCCCATGTTTGATTCTTCATCAAAGAATGATAATCATCCGTCATAACATTCTTTCATTCAAGTTGACCATGTGCATTTACATATGTTCAATTGCATGCCTCACGTTATCTCTAAAGTATGCACTTCAACTGTTAAAGGGAAAAGCTAGGGAATTTAGTTTTTGGAATGATTTAATCAATGTTGAAGTGATAGGATATTTGGTTAGGTCGCACAATGTTCAAAGAGGATAATTAGACATCAAGTTATTAATTGATAAGCAATTTATAATATATTCAAAGTCATTTAAAGTGTAAGTTGAACATGGCCACAAGGTGACATCAGAGCAATGATGCAAATATATAAATAACAACCCGTTAACCTTATATATTCATACATTCACACGAATGGATACCAATTCAAAACAGTGTTAAAACCATAATATCATTTGGAAACACAACAATAGTTTCAAGCGATAAACACTAAAAAAATCAATGTTATTAGATTTGAAACAAGTACTAACTAATGGGCAAAAGATATTTTAGGCTATCCATATTAAGAAGCAATAGAAAAATATAAGAGACATCGTTCAATTAATAGCAAAAATTATCCTTCAGAATGCAAGTATTATTGTATAAGAAAGCTTATCTTTACAAAATATTTAGTAACCCTATATGACTTCCAAAATTTGAACCCCTCCTATGACTTACATCATTGTTATATACATGTAGAACACAAAACAACTTAGATCTGAGATCCTTCTTTCAAGGAGTCAACTTTTATCCATTTTCTAAAAAGATCTACATGAACTTGACTAGAAAACATCGGATCTTAAACTAAGGCTCCCAAATAATTGGTGCATTCACTATGAAAACCTCAAGCACAAGCAATGTGACAGTCCTGGTAAAAATAAGTATGTTAGAAAAGAATGGGAAAAAATACATTTGATGCAACAAGGGTGTAGAATCCATTAAGTGGAAAAAAAGTAAGGAGGAAATTAATCATACGTTACATTATGTACAATGTTGCATGTACATTGGGTGACTTTGATTATAGTTACTTATTTCAATTGACCATCTTCTACACTACTATTATATATAATTGGAAGCAATGTCACGTTCTTGTGAAGTCCATCTTAGATAGAAATCCCGAAGCGAATGGTTGATGAGTTTAGAGAGTTCACTTGGTCTAACAAGAAAACTTGCACTAGTGGTGACAGGTTGACAGTGCCATGAAGAAAGAGTGAAACAACATAGTCTCCATAAAGTGATGGTTGTTATTTTCTATCGATTGAAATTGGGCCTAGAAAAAAAACTTAAAACTACAAATGATATAAAGGCCGTGATGGATAATCAACTGACACATATAAGTGTTGTCTAACTTTTAATTTTTTATTTCTATGTCAATATTTGATGTAAATAGATTTTGTATTATAATTTGTGAGACTAATAAAGTATTTGTATAGCCATAGAAAGAAGACCACAATATTGAAAAATGAAGATGATGTGAGTTCCAATGGTAGCATATCATGGGTTGAATATGTTCCAATGTTATCAAGTGAGACTATGATGCCAAACATGAAGGAACTAGTTTTCTTATGTTTTTACTTGTTGACAATTTATTTTAGCAAACAAAACTACATAAAAAAATTCTAAATGTAAAATCCGCAACAAAAAAGACATGTATGTGTGTGTGTATATATATATATGAATGAAGATATATAATGGGTAGTAGATATCAATGTCACAACCATAAAGTAACATAGGAATATACCAATAAATTACCATGTATCCAAATATAATCGTGCATAGAGACTTAAAATTAGCTCAACAAAAGATGTAAGTGTATATGTTATTGTTTTTTGAAAAGAACCTTTTGCACAAAAGGTATGGTTCAAAGAAAGTGGAGACTTTCTTCAATAAGTTTGTTTTCTTGGTTGTGACATTGAAATATATCAGCCATTGCATTTATTAATATCTAAAACACATGTGTATAATATTCAAGATATTTATGGATGGGCATACATTGATAATAAATTACATTAGATTAAAATAAATTTGCATTATAGTAAATGGAATCATCCTAGTAAAGTACATAAATGGAGGGAAAGGCAAGGAAACAAAGGGATGTCTATATATAGTATAGATATGAAGATAGACAATGGTCATTGGCTTTGAAATCCACAAATAGAAAGGAAAATTTATACATAACAGGAAAGAATTACAAATCATATGTGCAAATAAATATTTGCAGTGTGATGTATAACGTAGCTCCCAAAAAATGTACTTTATAATGCCTTGGAGAATATTTGTTTTCCCAAATGCCTTGGAGGATAATTGTCTATGTTGAGATCTATAATACATAGACATATTAACTCATTGTATGAAAGGTATGGTCATGGAATAGAAGGCTTGTTTTCTTAACTTGGTTTTGATGCAGCCTTATTTGGTAACCTGAGTGTGGCTTTCCCATTGCAAAACTCGTTTGTGCTTCAGGGTTCATCCTGCGCTAACAACCCATGTGATTTTCGATATTATACGATTCATAATTAATCTATGCTCCAACAGCATATGAAGCTTGGAAAGAAGAATGATTTCACATTCTCCAAGGAAAGTATGATACTGGCATGAACTATTTTACTTATGACCAAGACATGTAAGTTTCTTTTGAAGGAATGTCCTATTGGACAACTTGTTGATTGTAAGATATTTCTTAAGCACTGCATGCATTTTGTTGAGATAAAAGAAGGATGAAACAATTCTTGATGAACTTGAATCCCTAGATTTGAATATGCCTTTTGGTGAAATGAAGGTACTACATCAAATTGTTGACTTCTTAAACAAGTAGATAGTATTTGAAGAGTTGTAGATTTTTTCATAGCAGATGGAATATGAACAATTTGTAATGTGCATGCAAATTGGGAGATTCGTTTTTTAGTTGGGTTTTGATACAGCAATAGTTGGTAATCTCAGTGTGGCTTTCCTGTTGGCCCTAAAACATGTTTGATGCACCTTGCATGAGTAAAAACATGGCAAGATCCGATTTTACAGGAATCACAACCGATCTTGCACACAGTTCGATTGGAAAGCTGATGAATGTTTTTTTGGAAAGATATCTCATGTGTTTTGATAGGGTTATATGATATGTTCTAGCTACATACAACATATTTGGAAGAAAGTTATAAAAAAGGATGGACTTGAAGTCACAGTAGGGTGGCCAAGTGTGCAAATGTTGGATGCTACTCTTCATCAAGTCAATAAATATTTAGAAGGTACACATTTTTAAATGAGGAAGTTCCTTCATAAGCAAGCAGTTGCTCCAAAGAATCCCAATAAAGGTCCACCAAAGATTTCAACAACAACTAAAGGGTCAAGGGAAACTATAGGAATAATATATGTTCCATAAAAGGATGTAGGTTCGAATGGTAAACTGAGTGTGGTTTTCATGTTTGTTTCTATACGGTCTGTCATGCACACGGATGGATTTATGGACCGGGTGATTTTTTATCTTATAAGCTTCAGGATTTACAGGACGAGGAATGGATTTTGGACAGATGTTTTTCTTGTTTTGACTGGTGTTTTGTTAATTGGGTTTTGATGAAACCTTATTTGGATCTATAAGAAAACTATGATAAGGGCAGACACTCTTTTTCTCATGATCAAGACATATCAAATGCTTTGAAGCAAACTCCTATTGGACAACTTGTTGAGTTTAAGATACTTCTTAAACAATACATTTTTTTTGTGAGGTTAAAAAATGATGAAATACTTGGATGCAACAATGGAGATCAAGTCTCCAATATTCCTCAGAAGTATGGCAAGTGTCTCAGGGACAAATGGCTCATGCTGATTGGAAGGTGTTTTGTTAACTGGGTTTTGATGCAAGCTTAGATGCAATCTTGACATATATCTATGTAAACTATGCTAAGGGTAGACACTATTTTTCTCATGACCAAGACATATCACATGCTTTGAAGGAAATTCCTATACTTCTTATTGAGGTTAAACAAGGATGAAACACTTGGATGAAACAATTAAGATTAAGTATCCAAGATACCTTGGCGATATCGCGAGTGGCATTTGGCAAGACGTCTCCCATTTTTTTGGCAAGTGTTTTGTTAACTGAGTTTTGATGCATGCCTATTTGGTAACATGTGTGTGGCTTCCCCACCAGACCAAAAAAAAAATGATGTTAATTTCATTAGTCAAAACATGGCAAGCATGCTGATATTTGATTTTAAAGGTTTCCACATTCAAGCATGCACACAGCTAGATTAACAGCCCCATCTCATGTTAGCTTGATTTGATGCACGGTTGATGCAATTCTATGATTGAGAAAAAAGGTTGCATTGATGGAGGATGTTTTAGATGCAGAAGCAACTTTTGCAGATCGGGTGCTTGCTAATGAAAATGAACATTGCAGGCAAGTTGATAGAACACAATTTTAAGTGAAATAATGTTTATGGAGACCTTGAAGAAAGGGATGTATGATATTTGGGGAGCACATGATGACTACAAATTGCCCTCTGTTGTAGGGGGGTGAAGAGAGATCTAACATGGAGATTCATGGATTCCCTAACAAGATTAATCACTCCCACATGTCCTAATTATGCAAAACATGTTTGGAATGAAGTTATGAAGGATATATTTGTAGTCAAAGCAGAGTGGGAAAATGTCAATATGTCTAAGCTAACTCTTCAGCGAGCGAATATACATTTAGAAGGTATAATTGTTTCAATGAAAAAATGTCTTTAGAAGCATACATCTACTCCAAATAAACCAATAAAAGGTCCAACAAACATTACAACAACAATTGAAGAGATTAATCCAACTATAGGATTAATCTATGTTCCATAAAAGTATGAAGGCTGCAAAGAAGAATGTATAATGTTTCCCTAAGAAAATTATGATAAGGTAAGCTATGAACATGATATATCAGTTGATTTTAAAATTATTCTTAAACAGTGCATGCCTTTCTTGAGGTTAAAAAAAAATCACTTGTTGTTGGGTATGAAGAGCTACATGTAAAGACTTATTTTGGTGAGCTGCAACAGTTGCAAGTAAATGTTGACTTATTAAACAACTAGAAAAGACTTGAAAAGTTGTATTTGTTTTCATAATAGATGAAAGTGCTCGCAACAAAACATGTTTGTATGTTTCAGTATTGAAGCAAATTCATTTTCCACTCTAAAATATGGTAGGTATCTTTACGATGGCTGCTTTGAATTTACAACAAAATTATACAAATATAGGGCATGACTTATTTGTAAGGTTAGCTATAGAAATCAAATTACTATGTACAACATGTATTTTAAAATGCTACAAAGTAACATTGTATCCACTAAGATCCGATTCATAAGACTCCTATAGAGCCATGCAATTCCAGCAATTAGAGTTGCCTATGGTAAAATAAATACCATGTTTCAAAAGTACACATATCGATTTCAAAACAACAAATATAAACAGTTTGCAAAATGAAACCCTCAATTTGACAGTAAACATATAGTAATTTAGGCCTGCAATAATTCCACTCTCAAATGTATGCAATATATTTATATATTAAATAATTACAAAGATTGTAAAAATCATAGTTGCGCACTCGAAATTAAAGACTAAGACTAAAAAATTCAGGATTAAATTTCCCATTGCAAAAATATCTCAATTCAAAGGAAAAAAAATAACAAGCAAATATTTTGCTAGCCCAATAAGTGTAGAAAACAGTTAAGCAAGGTGAAATGATACCTGTGAATTTGACCTGGTGGAAAAACCTCCGGTGTAAACGAAGACCAACAAAATCAATACAATCGAACCACAGCCAAACAGTAGCAAATATTGGTTACATGAGGATTTGTATAAATGTCGCAAAGCAAAGGCGGTGCAGCAAAATCGATGAACTGAAGACTTTGACAAGATCTTTGAAATCCTCATTAGATAAGCTGCAATTAAGAACGAAGCCCATGTCTGAACGAAACGACCAACCTTCTTGCATTGATGGAGCATTAAGGAAGAGCATTGATGTCAATGAACAAACATTAGTGAAAAAACAAGCAACCAGAGTGACCCCATAAACCCAGAGCGTAACACCTTTGCAAAACCATCGGCGTGAAACCTTCGCTAAGATAAATTTGCAACCATGGAAATGGGTACGCCCAATTGGAAGAGAAATACGGATGGAACACTGCAGTGAAGGAGACTGACATGAAAGATGGGGTTTTCTATCCAAGCATGCACAAAAAAAAGAAATTGAGCAGTAAATGTGCATCAAAACAAGTTATCAATGCAATCGTGCACACGAGGGGTTGTTCCAAAAATCTTGAGCAAATGGGTTTTAGGGCCACACTCAAAACATAAGTGAAAACATGCAAAACATCTGTCCAAAATCCATTCCCCAACCTATTAATCTTGAAGCCTGTAACATAAAAAACTACTTGTCTTGTCAATCCATCCGTGCACAGGACGGAACGTGAAGTAGAAAATGGGAAAACCACACTCAGTTGACCAAATATGGTTACATCAAAACCTAGTTAAGAAAACACCTATCCAAACATGTGAAACATCTATCCAAAAGCCATTCATCGGCCTAACAATATTGAAGCCTGTAAGATTGAAAATCACCTGGCTTGTCAGTCCAGGACAAAACATAAAGTAGCGAACAGGTTTTGCAATAGGAAAGCCAAACTTAGGTTACGAAATAAGGCTGCATCAAAACCCAGTTAAGAAAACACCTGTCGAAACATGTGAAACATCTATCCAAAATCCATTCATCGGCCTGACAATATTGAAGCCTGTAAGATTGAAAATCGCCTAGCTTGTCAGTGTAGGACAAAACCTAAAGTAGCGAACAGGTTTTGCAATAGGAAAGCCACACTTAGGTTATGAAATAAGGCTACATCAAAACCCAAATAAGAAAACACCTGTCGTCCCCCACGTTGGTCTGGCGAATAGAAAACTGACACAATTCAAAATTGAAATTTCTCTCGTTCATATGCTCTTTATCTCATTGTTCATCTATCTGTTGTTTGTTTTCGTATTGTTCCATTGTCCTTAAACCTTACACAGAAGCAGAGAATGGGGAGGGGCTTATTCGCGCTACTAATGTGGCCATAACAATTCTTTCAAAGGTTTTTGTTTGGTCTTTAATGGTGATGGCGAGCAGGATCTCCTGTTACATTGTCATTTTTCAAATAATGTAGGAAATCTTAGCTCGAAACGATGGATAACAATATACATGCATTTAGACAAAGCCCAGTTCTCATGTCGGGTCATGGAAATATTTGCCCCGGCGGAGACCTTCATTGTCATGTCCCCATCCCTTCGACCGGCGAAGAGGACGCGACCATGGCGTTAACCATCCGGGCTACCAGCCCCATGAACATGTGACTTACAACAATCTGATGAAAACAGAATGCATTGAAGTAGAACATGCATACTTGATGATTTATCATACACAGATGCAAGTATCTATCATACACAGTGGAAACAACATACATTCATACAAGTATTCATTGGACATGTTCATCATAATCATTAACAGAAAATGAGGTTGCAGAAGTAAAAGTAGGAAAGATTACTTATCTTATGAAAACTCCTTCCGCAACCTGCTACGTCGCTGCAACGTTCCTCCCAACCATAGGCCAGCGTGCTCCTTAATCTCTCAGCAACGCTGCCACCCCCGAGTTGGGCATGATTCTCCAAGGAATAAGGGAACAAGCAGGCTTACACATAGCCATGGATACACAAAACATAGCCAAGCCAACGCAGTTGGGTTTATCAGGCCATTTAGGAGTGGGAAAGGCTAAATGCTAAGATGGTGAGCCCATTACAGAGCTAGAAACACCTACACCAGAACTAGCCTGACTTCTAGGACACCCACACACACCCAACACAAGGAATCGGTCCCTTCTCTGCTACACAGTCCCTCAGGCCCTGCATTCCCTTCCAGTGCTATTCAGGGGTTGTGGAGAAGAAAGCCAGCCCTCTAGCTCTGTCTGTGTGGTTTCCAACACACCAGGTTTATCAAGCAAACCAAGCCCCCTTCCATGCTCCCCTCACATTCCAAAGACCAACCATTGCACGCAGGCAATTAATCCACAATTGCAGCTTAACAGGGAAAAATGACTCTTGAGTCGTCCTTGGCCCTATCGTGGCCAAAATGACTCCAACAATATAGTCCTAAACGTATCAGTGGGTAAGCTCACAACAGG
This sequence comes from Pseudotsuga menziesii, assembly GCA_001517045.1. Classification (NCBI taxonomy): domain Eukaryota; kingdom Viridiplantae; phylum Streptophyta; class Pinopsida; order Pinales; family Pinaceae; genus Pseudotsuga; species Pseudotsuga menziesii. The sequence goes on along the minus strand of LPNX010593903.1, from coordinate 4,581 downwards.
GGAAAAACAACAGCCCACCCTTGGGCAATGAAGTCACCGGTAAAAACATACATAAGCACGCCGAGGAAGAGAAAAATACTGACTTTCAAACTGTGCGTGAGATGAGCAGACTCCCGTCCCAAAATATAAAGAAGACCCCAACAATCACCACGTGAGGGAAACCACAGTCAACACAGCAAATCGTGGATGAAAACGCACAGCTCCCAGCTCACTGTGTGAGTCCAAAACAGAAGAATATATGTGCGTGAGGACAGCGAACAGACAATAGTTCATGCAAGAAGATGAACATCTCCCAGCTTGTGCGTGGATGAACAGACTACAGAGAGGACGTAATTAGACGTGCGTGAGTGTTCAGCACATGCGTGGAGAGGAGAATGTGTCCGCGGGAGTGAAAACTAGGTAAATCCTGTCCGTGGAGGTGAACAGACAATCCTGAGGCCTGCGTAGTGGAGAGTGCGTGAAGGTTTCTCTTGCCATAGTGAAGTCAAAAATGGATGGAGTGTGCGTGCAGGCAAGGGCTGACAATCCTGCCACCCCACTCCCAAAGCAATAACTGCCTCAACCACCAGCAACAATTCTTAATGGAGGTGGTTGGGTAAACAAAGAAAGGTGACACATGGATTTTTACCTCCATTGGCCAAGGTTTGACAATTTCCCCACCCTTATCCTTGTGAAAATCATACCCCTTCTCAATTTATTTGCCGCAATCGTAGTGTTATACACCTGATTGGCACCTCTCCGTCCGAGTGCTGACTTCCCTCAAGTCGGCACACAAAAGGACACTTATGGATTGAGGTTTGCCTAGTTTCATTATACTTTGATTAATGATGAAACACATTGCCTATATGTCCAGCTGATTACTTTTCCATTTGAGATTTTGAGTAGCATGCACGACTATCCCTATTGACATCTCGTGCATCATGCGCGGGTATCATGTTCAGCAGGTCGTGCATACATGTATGCGCGGGTTGCACTTGTATAGAGTCACGCATCATACGCGGGTTGCTCTACTGCAGACCCGCGCATGGTTTCCTCAAAATTAATATTTAAAAACACGAGTTAATGGGAGATTAGTTTACTCATTTATCTTAATCCCATTAACTGCTACAACCACCCTAACCTTCGAGAACTGTCTCATTTCATCCATATAAATAGAGGCCTTGGGGAGGGTGTTAGGAGATACTTGGAGAGCAAAGTTATGCTGGTGTATTTTCTACAAAATCTTTGGAGCAGAGAAACTCAGACTCCTTTGGTGACAGAGGAGTCCCTTGTTCAGACATTGGGTTGTAACCTAAACTCCCTCTATTATTGTTAATAAATCAGATTACTTCTTCCATATTGTGTTTCATGTGTTGTAGATTGGTGAATGTTTACATTTCATTATAATATATGTTTTGTCTAATCTGCATCTTTATATATGAATCATACTGTATTTGGAAGAATCTTTGTTAACAGGTGAAGGAGGAATTATCCTGGAGACTTTGGAAGCGGATCAGAGAGGAAGAAGCTAGCTTGGATCAACCTTCGTATTTTACAAGTAAGTTCCTGCTACTTTCCTATTTCCTATTATGTACTTCTAAAGTCAAGTTGTCTGCAAGGTTAGAGTATGTTGGTAACCCCCCAGACCTAGGTTATTAGGTGAATTATCCTGTACAACAGAACTGGCGACTCCGCTGGGGAAGCCTAGTCTGCTTTAGGTCTTCTTCTGTTGTCCTGACCAGTCATTGCTCGAAGTTTTTGTTTGTGATCTTTTTTCCTGTTTTCTTACTTACTGTAGCATTTGAAAGGCTTGGGTCTTTCTCTGTTTTTGAGAAATTTTTATTCCCATACGCGGGTTGTCTGTCTAGATAGTCATGCATATTGAGTTGCATACGCGGGTTGTCCTTCTAGATAGTCGCGCATCATACGCGACCTGCACTACTACACAGTCGTGCATACTCCTGAAAACTGGGATTTTTGTGTTAAAGTTTGCTTGTTCTTTAGCCTGCTATAAGTCCTGTTTTCTGTTGAGACTTTCTTTAAGATTGTTGCAGAGTTGTCTGAGTGTATCAGGTGATCACATCTTATTGATTTTCGAAGCTCTTGGGTTCTTTTTACTTGTTCTATTTACTGTCTGCATCTTGAAACTTTTTGGCCTGTTTGGGTTGTTGGTTTGAGTCCCTGAGTCTAGATCAGTGATCAGGGTCTTAGACTCTGTCTGTCTAGTCTGTTGTTTATCAGTTAGTGGTTTGTGCTTGCCTGTTTAAAAGTCTGCAGTGATCTTTTGGTCATTGTTTGCACCCAAGTTGAGGTCCTGCCTGCTTTTTTGCTGGTTTTTAGGTTCTATTTGCCTGTTAGTTTCAGTTTGTGTTTTTTATACAGTCTATAAGAGTCAATTTACTCAAGTATTGCATTTATACATGCACTGTAATTTTTTGAGAATTTTTTAAAAGAGAAAAACAAAACATAGTTAATCTTTTGCATTGCAATTTTTGCATTAGAGTAGTGTTTGTTTCAGTTTAAGAAATACTATCTCAGAAAATTACAAAAACATATAGGCTTAGTTTCTCTTTTTGCTGCATATAGTTCATCAATATTTATTTGAAAAAATGAAAAGAAGTTTATTTCATAGTGTTAGTTTGCTTTAGATGCACTTTTTCTTTCATTTATTTTCTGCTGAGTCATAACATCATACAGTCCATCACTTCCACTTCCTTTGAGTAAAGAACAGCCTTTAAAATTAACGCTTAAATTTAAAATATATTAGTAAGTTTTTATTTTTAGGGCCTTCCACCTACTAGCTTAGGCTAGGTTTGTGGGCTAGGGAGTGTAAACTTCCCACAAACTATAAACTCAGACGTAGTGGGCTATTCATTAGGTAAATCCTTGGTTCTACCGTTGTATCTGGGAAGCTCCTCTCAAAAGGGAGTTAAGCACTAGGCCGCGTGGAGGCTTGGACAGAGGGGATAGCCCCCCGAATCCTTGTCAAAACGTAACCCAGGACTTTTACGCATCTGGGGATTCTGTCTAGGCAGAATTTCAGGCTTAGCTACCCTGCCCATGCGTATGAGTTTGGCTTGCGACTGTCTTCCCAGACAGTAGGTATTGTCAAGGTAACCTTAGTCTCTTGTCTTTTTAGGGCTCATACCCAGGTAAACCGGAAGGTTATTTCTGGTTCACCTTGAACGGACTTGGAAGGTAACCCTTGTGGAAAGTGTAGGAGGGCGGTTGGGTGATTCCTCCACTTGTGCCTAAGAACCCCTCAAGGACGCCAAGTAACTGTTCATCAGCTTTCTTCGGGAAAGCACGTCTTTATAGCCTGTTTTGATTGCTTGAGACTTAGGATTTTTTAGTGTGTGCTCTGTGGATCTGCTTGTGTTTAGTTGGCCTTAGGGTGTGATTTTTCAAAGTCTTAATTCTGGAGGACCAAATTGTTAGAAGGTCAAGAAGGTTGAGAAACCTTCCTCCTCTCTCACCACTGGAACCTCCACCTTTACCTCAAAGGCGGAGACTAAGCACAGGTGGTTCTTTTGAACCAGTAGGAGTAAGTGAGGTTCTTGGTGATCCGGAATTAATAGCTAACCGCTTTGACTTTGATACAGTCGAGGTAGAAGAATTGCAAGCTGACGAGTTTGCAAGAAATTATAATACCCCCTTGACTGATTTGAACGATCCAGTGATTGTGCAGGTTAGGCCTTTTAGTTCACCAGTACTAGGTGTACCTGTAGGTAGAGATATGTCTTCTGAGGGAGAAAGTTCATTTGTTTTTACCTCAACCCTTCCGATTGAAGGGGTACTACTTCCCCCGGTTAGTACCCCTAGATCTAATTTACCTTCCACACCCTTAACTCCAGCAAGCTGGGTGGTCCAACCACCAGTTTACTTGAACATAGGAAGTATATCTGGTGATATGGCTACTGGGATTCCTAGTATGCCTACAATTCCTTCTTCCTTCCCTTACCCTACCCACAGTGGTCCGGTGGGATCCTCGGCCTTTGTCCAAGGATTCCCTTGGAATGGGGGGCACATACCCCCTTCCAATCCATACGTAGGTCCACCTCCTGCATATGTAGGAGTGTAGTTTGGTAGCAACACCTCTTATGGGCAAGGCTACCAAACCCCTATTTCGGTCCCATATACGAGCTCCCCCTTCTCTTTGTTTAGTGGAGGGATACCTGCTCCAGTCTTTCAAACCCCAACTTCTATGGGGACGGCCTGAACCACTTACACTGCATCTCCTACCCAAAACCCAGTGGCTTACGGATGGAACCCGTTCCAAAGCAACCTACCCACTTCATAACTGGTGTCTGGGGGAAACCCCACCTTTACCTATGGGATTTCAGGGGCTGGACCCTAGAATACCCAAGCTAGTACATCTACTACACCGGTTAGGCCAAAGCTTCCTTTTCTGGCAACTTTGAACTTTCCAGACTTATCGAAATTGATGAATGATCCGGTGAGGCATGACCCCTTGTGGCCACCTGTTCCCACCAAACTTCCTTCGGACATCCCTAAGTTCGAAGGTAAGGCTGGTGAAGATCCTGGGGCACATGCCACCACCTTCCATCTTTGGTGTTCTTCCAACTCATTGAATGAAGATTC
>LPNX010593897.1:48064-85935 GCA_001517045.1 Pseudotsuga menziesii | reverse complement strand
TTAAAGGCTATCCATCCCCTTGGTAGCATGAAAATCTCAGGGCAATTACTGATGCTTTCAGACCAAGCCCTATCAGCCCACCTACGCAGAGACTCAGCATTGAAATTTCGCCTTCCAAACCTCCCAACCAAAGTCAGAGCATTGGTAAGAACAATATCATTTAGATGGATGTCTTCCCCCAATGTCATTAAGACAGGGCTGATCTTCTTGATAGGTTTTGGATGCCTCTTAATGGCCTTAGAATTCCCTTTTCTAAAAGAAAGTGAATCAAGCACTGGATCAGAATCAGAAGCCGGCGATCTAATAGAACCCTGAATAAAATCTGGCTTAGAGAAATGTCCCATATCTGGATTTAGTCCTTCACCTTGATCCATACCACCTGCCTTAGGACTTACCAATGAACATTCTCTAGGTTCGACTAGATTAGATGATCCTAAAGGATAGCAAACATTGGCACCCTTAAAATCGGACTGCAGATTAACCAGTGAGTCCGTATGGATCCCCAGTCTCAGAGAGGATAGTAAGTTCCCAGTTAATAAACTACTCCCAATTCCCACAGGGTTTTGTCTAATAATTGGCATGTCCAATGGATTGTTTTTCAGGTCAGAAAGTACATCTACCTGACATGGAACCGAACCAGTATCAGCCACATCAGAAAACATAGATGATAACCCCACAAGGTCTGTTAAGTCAACTGGAAGACCGCTCCCACAATCGACAGGCCCTTCGACCAACAAATCAACAGAAACAGAGACCAATGATACCAAATTCACTGCATTAACCGCATTAGAAAGAGCGGATGGATTATTAATTCCTTCTCTCTTAAAACCCCCAACCATACTCGAGGAAACCTGACACCCATTCTCCATACATTCATCCCGCGAAGGAGAATATATCATAGATAGATGTGATTCCTTACCAGAACCCTGCCTGGAACATGCCATATGTCCCAATGGAGTAGAAGGGTAAACAGGTAAAGGGATCAACTGATGCAATGCAGAATCTGACTTAGAACATCCATCCAAATCCAAACAATCTGCTGAAAGCTTAAACCTATCAGTTACAGGATTAACTAAAGAATCCAAACCCAAATCGGATTTCAAGTCTCCTAGATAACACAGAGAAGGCAAATAGGATTCAGAAACCCTGTTCACCACACCCGACACCTGCTTGACATAATGCATGCACCCTGGCGGAGTACGTGCCAGAGTCTTCATCGCACGAAGCGACATAGCAGAAACGAAAGGTCAGGTCCCTCAACCCATTTCAAGAATCATGATAACCCAACACCGGTCAATATCATTGATAAGACTGTGAACACAAGCCTTCACCAAATCACGACAGTAAATATAAACTGTCAACAAGAAGCACAGACAGCCACAACAGGAGGGCCTGCTAAACATCCAAGAAAAAACCTGAAGAACAAGAAAAAGCACCATAAACTCCTATACCAATTCCACTGTCACATAACTCAACCATCAGAAGACCAGAAATCGACTAAGCCCCGCAAAGACCCCGGAAGGAGCATCATAAAGAGAAACCATGCCAATGCCACATAGATTCAAATATTAACCCATCACCCGATAACCCATAAGACCCATACAATCAATCAAGCAAGGGTTTTACACAGCAAGTTACTGTAATAGAAAACTAGCATGCACAACTGACAAACAATCCATGTGCTAGGCCATGAACCGTCAAACCATAATCGGAATCAACTTTAACCCAATTCCAAAAACACAAATAGCTCACTAATAGGGTAAACCATGCAAAGCATACGATGGAACCGAGCCTACCTGGATATGCTTGGATACCACAATGTAGAAAAGCAGACCCCGCGAATGCTGCCAAGACTGCTACTCTAGTTACAGCATCCTACACCTGATATGTCCGCTTCAATCACACATCGCAACGGCCAATTGCCTAGTCCACCACCACAAGAGCGCCAGCGAAAAATATACCCACCTGTGCGAATCGGGACGGTCTGTTCCTGTACCACACTCTATAAAACAGAGAGAGCTTAACCTCCGTCACCAGTGCTTCAAATGCGAAAGCCAGGAGCTAGGCAACCGTCACCAGAAAGCGGAGCTAATGAAACTCGAAACCCATACCGCAAAAGTGCAGATGCCGTTCAACAATATTCTCCAACTATGAAATGCAGACCCCGCGAATGCTACCAAGACTGCTACTCTAGTTACAGCATCCTACACCTGATATGTCCGCTTCAATCACACAGCGCAACGGCCAATTGCCTAGTCCACCACCACAAGAGCGCCAGCGAAAATATAAAGAAAGTGTAGATATATTCTTGATAAATTAGTGGGATCACAATTCCATCCAGATTTTAGTATTGAAAATGACGACTTATAAAAGCATTTACATTAAATGTAGTTTTTCTAAACTTATTTAAGGTTTGAATACCATTTAACATACACGTTGAATCTTTCATCTATATTTTGCAAATAAAAGAAACTTCATGATTTTAGTATTGAAAATGACGACTTATAAAAACATTTACATTAAATGTAGTTTTTCTAAACTTATTTAAGGTTTGAATACCATTTAACATACACGTTGAATCTTTCATCTATATTTTGCAAATAAAAGAAACTTCATAGTGATAAGATACAAATGTGAAAAGGGAAATTGTTTTGGATTTGGAATCTTTTTGTTTTATATTTGGGGGTTGTCAGTATTAATTTTTATAACATTTTTCAATGTTGTATTTTTATTTGGAATCTTTTTGTTTTATATTTGGGGTGGTCAGTATTAATTTTTGTAACATTTTTCAATGTGTATTTTTTTAATGGCAAGAATAAAAATATTATAAAATTTTGTTAAGAATGCAAAAATTATAGTAGTTTTAGAATAAAATGGTGTTTTTTTAAATTCTTTTATTAATTTTTAAACGTATTTATTTTTTTTCCTTTTTGATAAATTAAAAATGATTTTGTAGCTTCTTTTACATCCAAACAATTTAAAAAAAAAATATTTGAAAAAAAATACTTATTTTTTCCCCTTTTTGATAAATTAAAAAAAGTTTTGTAGCTTCTTTTACGCCCAAACATTTTAAAAAGCATTTTATTTGAAAAAATAATCGTAAATTTTATTTTCTCTTCTACAGTGATTTTAGGCGATTTTGCTCATTTTTTTAGGTAAAAATTATCTTTGTTGTCATTATTTTTACAATATTGTCACTCTTTCCACAAGTGTGTTTTTAGTGGGATGAAGATGTAACAAGAAGAGTAAATCACAACCTAAAGATATCCTACAACCTCCAAATAAATAGTCTATGATATGATGTTGGAGGTGATATTAAAGTGGGTATGCAACCAACTAAGATTAAGCTAGCTTTTCCAATGTAGCGTGTTTATGAACATGGAAATGTGGAGGAGAGGCATATTTGTAAATACCTCATATGATAATTTGGCAAAGTTGCAGATTTAATAACATGAAGAGTTGATGAAAATTGGTAAGAACATTATAATGTTCAACTTATTACCTTGTATCAAAAGGAAATGTCAATTGAGGATTACAAGGAAATATTTAAGGTATTAAAGTCCAATGGAAGACTATATCATTACATATGCCAAATATTTTCGTGTAAATTGAAATTAACAATTTTTCTTATAGAAATTTAAAGTTTTTAAAAGCAAAATTATTCTTTAAGTAAAGAGATTTTAATAAGTATAAATAAAAAAAGGCAGGTTGGAGACTTCATAAAATACAAACCCTAGTTGACTAATAGATCACAACCAATTTGTGTTTTACGTGTTCTTAGATTTGGCATAACGATCACATTTGTCCATCTTATAAACTTTTTATGTCAAAATATTTATGCCACATTGCATATGAATCTGGATGTTAGGAAGATACTCCATGGTATATCCATATAAGAACTCTAATCCACAAGATCAATCCTTCACCATTAAAAAAAAGGAACTCTTGGTTTCCCCTATTACAATGATAGGGTTGGTTATCTTATACCTTTAATATTTTTTCCTACTCCAAAAAGAAAATCCTCCCTTTGGTTGTGCCAAGTTATCAACTATATCTGTCACATCTGTGTTCTTTCTTGTTGATTATTCTTATTTTCGTATGATTCCACAAGGCCTATCTGCAGGTGTGTCGAGTGTCCTAACCAACTCGAAAGGCATCCTAGACATATGCCCCAAATTCATTCTTGGCGTCATTGACAGACTCCAAGTCTTGGTCTCACTCAAGAACACCTAATGACTCATGAATGAAACTAAAAATACCTTGGCTAGTATCGATAAGTATTTCCCTAAGACCACTTAATAGTCATCTAGTGGAGCCACCACCAAGTCCAACCTATCGTACCCATTCTCAAACTTCATCAACATTTCACAAACCAACTTGATTGTCGGTTTCACTATTGAGTTCACCACTTTGAACATGGACTCACTAAACTCACTCTAAATATGAGGTGTTATCATGATTCTACTACTAACAAAAATGTGTCTAGCATCGGTTTCCACCAATGCAACAAAATTTAACCCACTCACCATCGCATCCACAAAGAAATGACCCTACTAGTCTACATCATGCAAACCAACATATTGATCTTCTGTCAAGTTTTCTATGCATGTCGTCAATTCCTTAATCACTTCTAACACTTATCCTAAAGGTTGTTGCACTTGGGTTTCTCCCATAGTCACTAGCATCATCTCAGTTTGGTGCCCTTGGTCCACTTCCAAGTGAGATTCCAATTCTTCCTTCAGTGGAAAAGTCTTGGCGAAGTGATTTCCATCATAAAAGAACAACCTATCTTCTCTCGATTTCATCTTCATCTTCCATTGGGCGTCGTTCACCATGCTAAGAGACCCCCACCTGGGAACCTTGCATGTCTCTACCTAGGTTTCCAATACTTGCAATCATCACACCCGATCTCTGCTTCGCAAGGATAATTTTTCTACTATTCGCTTCATCCTTATGAAACATTCATTTAGAATAAATATTCATTTATTGTTATGATCTATCCTAGGATGGGGGTAAAATACAACAAAAACCCCATTAAGAAACTAACCCCTGACAAATTATAATAAAATAAAGTGGTCAAAGCCACAAGTAAAACAGAAGAGACACATGAGACCCCTAAATGTGGGGGTTTCTCCATCAAGCATGGGATAAAACCAAGAGTTGATGCCACATGTCTTCCAAAGGCCCCTTCCAAGAAAATTCTATAACAAGAATGTGTCCACAAGAAACCAAGATATCATTAAAATGAAAAAACTTCCAAGGGGATGGCCCCATCTACAAAGCTCAAAGTAGGCACTAACTCATGAAGTAACCTCCAAGTAACAAGGGATGCTAGTTAGCAACCCAAAAGGCTACTTCAAGGTATGTGCCCCAGCTAGAACGTGCAACTAATATCCCAAAAAGGTGGCTGCTCCACCAACATGTGCCCATAATGCAACCAAACTTAGCTTCAAAGGGAAATTTCCTTCTCAAATGATGCAGAGACCAGAAAAGGAGGGCTTGATGATCCCCCAAACTTCCTCTTAACTCCAACAATCCATCTCAAGATTGATGAAAGAATTTTCATTAGGGAAATGATAAAATGTGAGAGTGTCCACATGGAAATCAATCAAATCCAAATGAAAATAGGTTCTACAAGCCGTGTCCAAAAAACACTCCATTTGACCTCCATAAGGGACCGCTTCCATAAAGTGACCTCCAAGAGCGCCCCCTTCCATTAAGAGACCTTCAAGAGGGACCGCTTCCATAAATATTTTCTGTAATTTTTTTTTCAAGCATCCAATCAAAACAACTTTGTGATTTCTCTATGCTCCCACATGTTGTATACATGTCAACAAGAGTACTCACAACAAATAAATCAAACATAAATCCATTCTTCATTGCCTCTCCATGGATCATCATGCCTTGGTAGCTTTCAAGTTGGTGCAAGACGATAAAACACCAATGAGTGTATGAGTTTGGTTTCAAATCTATTCCTTGCATTTATTGAAATGGATTGATGATGTCCTTGAAATACCCATTCTGAGTGCAATATCCATCTTTAACACTGTCTGAAAAATCTCATTTTTCACAGCATATCCCAAAAAAAATAAGAAGCCTAATCCGGATATCCATTTTGTGCAAATCCAAGAATCATTACTGTCCAAGAAAAAACATTTCGCTGGAAAATTTGGCCAAACACATTGTGTTAGCACTCAGAATTGCACCCCAGGTTGTGCAGGGTGAATCCCAAGGTAACAACAAAACCACTTTAAGAGAGGGAGTTGGCTTCTTCCTTTCTAGAGAGGGATCTCTCATAGCTTTTTAACAGGGCCAGGTATAAAATGGAAAAAAAATTTAGATTGAATTGATGGTTGAAATAGGGCAAGCATATATTGGGCTATGAAGTCACAAATATTCATGAATCATAGAATAATTTTCAGGTGGATATCTACAAAGGAAAGGTAGCACTCAGTTACAGTCAAATAGCATCTTGTCTAGTGATAAAGGAGGAACGAGAATGATCCATCAACATAGAGAACCTAAAAGATGAATTTTGCATCAACTTTGGAAAGAAATATTTTTGAATATCTGAAACAATAGTTAGAGCATAGCAATATGAATTATGAACTATTACACACTTATTTCAGATATGAAGAACACATAATGGTGAGTTTAACAGGAGAAACACGTACATAGGAAAGGAAATAACAAACTGTAACTACAAAATCCGCATGAATATTTGTAGCAACAGACCAACATTCAACTCTATAATTTTTATTAGCAATAGATCACATAATACATAACAAAAAGTTCTCACAGGTTCCAACCCTGTCTTCCTCTATTGAGGGTATATTTATATCTTCATAGGCTCTAGAGACCAACCTCGAAACAAATCCAAAACAGTTGTAGCATGAGACTGAAAATCTTAACAAAATGTTGATCTGGCAGATCCTCCATGATCATAAACCAAGTAGACAAGCATGCGGGAACACACATGGCAGTTCAGTTTGGTAGTTTTGACAGAAGAGACTCAGGCTTGCTTGCTGAAAATGATCGATCAGAGGATTTTCGCCTGACCTGCAACAATTTTTTATCCTTCCCTGTATTTCACCTATGAAATTTCTTCTAGACGGTAGATCTTACCTCAAGATTCATTCTGGGCTGTCGATATGGGGTCTGTAAAAAACAGAAAACAGGATGATAGCTTCTTCGTGGTTCAATTTTATATATTTCTGCCCTTGCCTTCTCCTTCCCTCCCTTTAGCTTTCCGCACCATTGATCTCTGTCGGATTCATCCTCAACTGTTGATTTAAGATCAAGATGCGGGCTACAAAAAATAGAAATCGGAATTCCGGTCTTTCATAACAAATAAATTTATATTTTCGCCCTTCCACTTCCTCCTTTAGCAGAAAGTAGAACATAGATTATCCAACTTTCTTCACCAAGATTTCTCCTCTTCTGTTTCTTCCTTTCACGGAAAATGGAATGCGGACAACGGGTTTTCAATTTTCTCGGAGCTCGATTTTGACCTTTCCGCTTCAGCCATTAGTGGAAAATAGAAGGCGGATTTTCCAACCTTTGTACCTACAATTCTACCTTTTCCTCTTCCACCTTTTCGCTTCCTCTTTTAGAGGAAAATGGATTTCAGAAAGCGGACTTTCAACTTTTTCGAAACCAAAATTTGGTATTTCCACTTCTGCCTTTAGCGGAAAACAGATTTCGGAAAGAGGACTTTCAACTTTTTCATGACCAAAACTCTACATTTCCAGTTTTATACCTCTGCTCTCTTTTTCTTTCTAGATCGTTGATCTTGGGCAAAAGTGAAATGAGCCGTCAGATCCCGTATCGTGGAAGGCGGAAATCGGGATGTGAACTTTATGTGCCCGAAACTTTGCATTTTTCTCCTTTCCGCTCCCAATTTTTCCTTGGTGGAAACGATTCTTTTGGCCTTTGATATCTTTTGCTCCACATCTAGGCCGTCTATTTCTTGTCATCATTCACTAGAAGCGAATTTCTTCATTTACATGCATTTCATGGCAAAAAATCAGAATTTCCTTAAGTATTTGGCATTTTTACTCTAGAAATGTCCCTTCAAACGACCCTCATAAAAATATTTAAGGTCATATGATATGAAAATTTACAAACCTTATACCTCCTTTAAATGGTCATATTACTTACCAATTTCTTAGATAAAAAATGGTGCTAACAACTGGCTCCAACTCGGGATGCTATCCTCCCTGCGAGGTAGCAAAGAACCTCGTAGACCAGGTGCCAAATCCATTGAGCGGCTCCCAAAATTTCAAAACTCAAATTTCTTATTTTCTGTGAGTAAAAGTAAAAAAAAGAAACATGGCTACCCCTATATATCTTAGGGCCTTCTCGTCGGGATTCAAGTCCTTTGGCTCACCATCCATATTGTTAGAAAAGTAAAGAAATATATACACCTATGATACATAAATTACCTCTTCCTTCAGGATGAGTAATGTTTGAGAAACCTTCCATTGAATGGACCGTTCTTTCAGCTGAGACCCATTCTAATGCTGTAGAATGAATGCATTCTCTCTTGTGTATGTTGTAATGATATAAGGACCTACCCACATGTGATCAAATTTTCCATGTTTATCTTCCCTAGGAGCATCCCACTTCAAAACCAAATCCTCAATCTGGAATTTTTCTTCTGTTACCTTTCTGTCAAAAGTGTTCTTCATCCTTTCTTGATGTATTTGTACTTTACCATATGCTTTGTCCTTCACCTCATTCAATTCTTTGATATGGTTTATTTGTCTTTGCATGTGATTTAGTTCATCATGTTGCTCTTGCAATAATTTCACAACTGACACTCCCAAAGATGCTGGAAAAACCACCTCAGCTCCATATACTAATTGAAATGGTGACATTCCAATTGCCCTTTTTGTGCTGATTCTCTCATCCCACAAAGCATATCTCATATTTGTATTCCAATCCCTTTTGTTATCTTCTAACAATTTCTTGATTATCCTCACTAGACTTTTGTTAGAGGATTCTTCCATACCATTACCTTGTGGATAGTAAGAAGTAGAATAATTGAGACTAATATGATACTTGTGACAGAAACTTATCCTATTTTTAGACTTAAAAGCAAGAGCATTGTCTGTCACAATCCTTATGGGACAACCAAACCTAGCCAAAATATTTTCTTCAAGGAAACCCATAATTACTGCATCTGTGGCCCTTCTTGTAGGTATTGCTTCGATCCACTTAGTGAAGTAGTAAGTTGTTGTTAAGATCCATCTATGTTGTCTTGAGGAGTTTGGATTTATTTCCCCAATAAAATCCACTCCCCACTGTTGAAAGGTGCTTCTACTGATATTGGATTGAGAGGGAGTGGAACCACCTTTTTCTTACCATCAAAGATCTAGCATTGGTGACATGTAGTAGTCTCCTTGTAAACATCTGAAAACATTGAAGGCTAGTAGAAACTAGCTCTCAAAATCTTGTTTGTAGACACCTTCCATAAATTATACCCACCACAATCACCCTTGTGAAATTCCTTCATAGTGCACTTAGCTTCACTCTCCAAGAGGCAATTGAGTAAAACACCACAGGATCTTTCCAATAAATTTATTGGTTCAGAATACAAAACCTGGTAGATTTCAGCTTCATTGACCTTTCTCTTGTTTTGCTTAAACCTGCAGGAGCCTGTAAATTTTGCAACACATACACAATGTTAGAATGCCATGGAGATACGAATAAATCAGGAATTACCTGCACCTCTATATCAAGCCGATTGGAATGACTGGTCAAGAAATTTAGATGCAAGGATTCACAGTTGGAATTTGTCATCATCTTTGCAAGTCTTTTTCCTTTTAACCAGCTCGGTGGGATTAATTTCAATGTCATATTCTAGTAACACAACAATCCATTTTGCTCGTTTTCCCTCTGGATTTGGCTATGTGAGGATGCTCTTCACCATATTACTAGGAACATAAGCAATGACATGTGAATGAAGAACATAAACTCTAAAAATTTTCAAATATTTAATTAGAGCATATGTTTTTTTTTTCAATAATGTCATATTTCAACTCTCCATCTCTTAACACTTTACTAAAAAAGGCTATAGGTTGTTCAACATTCTGATTGTTTCTCTATAACAATACTCCAACAATAGTGTGATTAGAAGCATAAGAAAATATTAGAAAATCTTTGCTAAAATATGGACTTACTATAACTGGTGCTTCTGTGATAGTCTGTTTAATATCTTTGAAAGATCTCCTTGCATTTATGGTCCACTTTATCTCATGGTCCTTTTTCATCATATTAGTGATATTCATTAAAATCTTAGCAAAACTGGGAATAAACCTTCTCAAAATGTTTACATGTCCAATGAATGATTGCACTTCCTTTTTACTTCTTGGCTCCTCAACCTTATGGATTGCACTGATTCTTTCTATATCAATATTTATACCCTCTTTTGAAATAATGTGCCTTAGCAGTTTTCCTTCCTCCAATGCAAAATTTGATTTTATGGGGCTTAATGATATTCCATACCTTTTACATTTCAGAAAAAATTTCTCAAAGTGTTTGATATGCTTCCTGTCATATCTTGATTATATAGTGATATCATCCATGTAGACAACCACAAATTTATCCTTCTCCTCTACAAAAGCAAGGTCCATAGAGTGTTGGAAAGTGCCCCCTCCATTCATTAAACCAAAAGGAATTTTGGCATACATAAATGTACCCCATGGTGTAGTAAAGGCCGTATTTTCTTGATCCTCAAGAAACATTTTTATTTGATTGTATCCTGAGAAACCATCCATAGTTGAAATCCTTTAAGATCCCACCACTTTTTGCAAAATATGTTCCATTTTTGGCAAATGGTAATTATCCTTCAAAGAGACTTTGGTAAGATTTCTCAAATCTATGCAAATCCTAATTTCACCATTCTTTTTTCTAACAGGCACCATATTTGCAACCCATTTGGAAAACCTCAGAGTCACGATGATCTTGGCATTGAATAATTTTTTGATCTCTTTCTCAATAATAGGAAACAACATTGGATTAACTATTCTCAATTTTTGTCTAAAAGGTTTCTCACCAGGTTTTATTGGGATTGTATGTTGCATGATAGAAGTATCATACTCTTTAAGGAATTCATAACTCTAGGCAAATACATCAGTGTATATTTTCATCAAATTGACATAGTCTTCTTTTTCTTTGACAGGAATGTTTTTTTACAGTCTTATGATCCTGGGATTTTCTTCAGTTCCTATATTTTTCTCTTCAACAGCATCATTAGCAGGATTCAATTTTTGGGTCTCTGGAAACATCATTTTGATAAAAAATATTCTCTAGGGGGATTAGGTCTATGGGGATATGATTACTCTTCAATTGAACTATATCCTTTCCCCCTAGTGAGTTTTTAAACTTTCTGTTTTCAGCATTGTCTTCTTCACTCTCTTCAGCATCTTGGAAGTTTTCAAAACTGTCATTTTCACTATCTATTTGTGTATTTACAAATTTACTAGATAACTCCAAAAATATCTTTATTTTCATATCATCCTCAAATACTTGTCATTATTTTTAATTATTTGGTATGGAGGGCCTGTTTACAATATCCACTTTATACTTTCTTTGGCTAGCAACGGGGTTTTTGAATTTACTAGCAGCAACAACCAAAGAATTAGCTACTAAGTTTTCAATTATGGGGATCACTCTAATTTTATGCTCTATGAAATAGTTACAAAGCATGTCCCATACCCCATTTCTACAAGCCCTCATTCTGGGATGTTTGGCTTGACAACTGTCATTTACGTGGTTTACTACAAGCTCTAAATCTCCCATGACTTGCACTCTCTTTGCTGCCAAACCTTTCAAGGAATTCAATCCTAGTAACAAAGCTTCATACTTTGCTACATTATTGGTACATTCAAAATTTAACTTAAATGACAGAGCCTTAAAGTCCTCGATAGGAGAAATAATATATACTCTTGCACCAACACCAACTTTAGCCACATAACCATCAAAATACATGGTCTAGAGAACCTATTCTCTCTGTTTCTTTTCCAACGCCTCTTGTCTCTCTGCAAACTCTTCCTCTTCTTTGACTTCAATGGGTACAAGAATTTTAGGATCACATGGAAAACCATCATTAAAGAAAATGGAAGATCCCAAGTTAGTATCAACAACATATATAGCATGAACATCTGGTTTATCTTGGTTGTAACTACGTAAGGTGATATTTTCTCTCTGTATAACCTTTTATTTACATAAAGCATAGGAATGGTAGCATAAGACATATCCATTTGTAAAGTTCCCTTCAATTTTGAAGTCCAAGACCTTGACAACAATATACCAAATTTTGGAGGGATGTCTGCTACCACAATGTCCATTACCACAGTCTTAGATGGAATTTTTTCCAAGGTTACCACTATACCTTTAATCAGTCCTAGACATTTCACCTTCCTAGAATCAAATGGACACAAATCTTTATACGGTCTAGTAACTTCCAAACCCAAAATTTCTACCACTCCCTTGGGAATTCGAATATGATATGCACCATAATCTATCATAGCATTGTGCACAATCATTTCATGTACATTCAAACTTAGGTAAACAGGAGGAACTTCATCATCATCCACATTTTCAATTTTTGATCCAAAGACAATGGTAAGAGCATCATCAGCCACCTCTAAGATATCTGGTTGAAATTCTCCTTGACTCCTGACCATGTCTGTTCTTTTGTATCTATATTCCCTATTTCTTAATAATTCATCTACCAGTGCTAGTTGTTTAAATTCCTTTTTTTCTACTTTATTTACAGATTCCTTATATACAATAGGATCTTTTCATTTTTCATTTTTCTGTTCTATATTCTGTTGGCTGCTGGAGGGTTGATTTTGGTTGAACCTTCCTTTATTCACAGTAACATCTATATTCCTCAATTTTATCTTTCTTTGAACATCATCAATAACATGCAAATACCCCCTTTGGTACTGTTCTGACTCTTCCTTAAAAGCCTGATTGGCATCCTCCTAGGAAAACATACTATGTTCTTCCTCTGTGAGGTATATTTCAGAACCCAATTCACCAAAATGGTGAATATGATCCTCAATATATTAAGCCTCATCTTCATCTGCAACATAATTTTTAGGAAAAGGTGGTTTTATTTGCAGATCGTTTGGATTTATAGGATTCATCATATCCCTCTTTTTGATTTGTGGAGGTGGAAGAGGATTGGGCCTTCCGAAGTTTGGGTTTCTGATTTGAGGTTCATTTTGTTCTCTATTCAATGGCCCATTATCTATAGTAAGCCTATCCATCAACTTATCCATTGTTTTCAACATCATTTCAAATTTTACATCATTTGAAGAAGCAACAACAGAAGCAGAAGGTACATTTTCTTCTCTATATTTCCTTGTTTCTACTTTCTGCTTTATTTTTCCACTCGCCATCATATTAGCTTCCACTTATAAATCATAGTGAAACATGGAAGGTAGACTTGTTGATTTTCTCTCTCTCAATAATAATGCAAAGTCACCATCAAAGCCATTAGCATAATGGAGTTTTGCAGAGCCTACAAGGGGTTTTAATATCAACAAAAATAGAGTTATACACCCTCATAAAACGACTAGAAAACTCATGGAAAGATTTAAAACCTCCTTTCTTAAGATTATTATATTGGGAAAGCACCTGCAAAGTACTTGTCTTATCATCCCATCTTTCTAAAAATAAATCTTGAAAAGCCTTAAATGTGGCAATGGACCTAGTAGGTAGATCTCTAAACCATTTCTTTGCCTCTTCCGACAAATTTAGTACAAACAACCTCATCTTAATATCATCTTCATCAACCAGCTCCAAGTCCACATAACGGTAAAAAATATCAACATGTTGTCTTGCTATGGAATTCCCCGATCAACTGACCATCACATCATTCCTAGTAATCAGAATTCCCTGATTGTTCTACATGTTCTTGTGGTTCCTTCCCCTTCTTATAGTTAGCTTCTTCGCATCATAGGTAAAATGGGGGGCATGGATCTAGCCTCTGGACATCATACTGGAGTTGATTCGCTAGATTTTATGTAAAGGGGGCAACCTACCAACCTCTGGATATCATGTTGGGTAAGAGCAAGTTTGAGAGAATAGTTCTTTTTCTGTGTCAAGCTCGCTGAAAAATGAAACATGTTTGAGAGCATAGTTCCCTTTTTGTGTCAAGCTCATTAAAAATTGAAATGGATGTCCTCAAGAATAGTTATTTTCTGTTTCAATCTTGTGTAAAAATGAAATAGGCCACCTTTGAGCAGTGTTTATTTTTGGTTTCATGCTTGTTAAAAAATAAAACCGACGTTGAGCATAGTTGATTTCTAGTTTTAAGCTCGTTAAAAAATAAATTGGCCTCAATCATAGTTTACCTTTTGGTTTCAATCTTGCATAAAAATGGAACCATTCTCAAGCATAACTCATTTTCTATGTCAAGCTCGTTAAAAAATGAAATAGGTTGTTTCAAGCAAAATTTACCTTTTGGTTTCAAGCTTGCATAAAAATGAAACCATGTTTCAAGCATAGTTATTTTCTGTTTCAAGATTGTGTAAAAATGAAACAGGTTAACCATTTGAGCATAGTTCTTATTTTGTTACAAGATCATTAAAAAATGAAGCAAATACCCTGAGTATTCTTCTAACCGATATTCGAGCTCGTTAAAAACAGTAAGATGGTGTCGAGCATACATTTCATTTTTCGTGCTCTGGTAAAACATGAAAACTGGTTTGAGCTTACTTTATCGCTTTTTCGTGCTTTGGATTCAAACATGAAAAAGGTTTCGAGTGCCTTTTATACCTTCGGCGTGCTCGTTAACAACTTAGTGAAGAGGTATCGAGTGTACTTTTATTGTTTTTCAGACTCGTTAAAACTGGATTATGAAAAAATAACCCTAATGGAGTCTTCTTTAAGCTCTTTTCGGACTCCTTAAATGTGAAAAGATTGCCGAGTGAACTTGTCTTCTTCACGCTTGTAAAAGGACCTGAAGAGTTGTCTTCCTGGTGATAGTTTACCCATTTTTTGTACCAGGGGGCATTACTTACAAAAAAGGTACACTCCAGCCAATCATGACTGGAAGAGTTCTCTCGGGTATTATTTTATACTTTTTCAGGGCCTAGAGACAAAGTTGTACAAAAAAGGAGTCTTTGGAGTCTTCCTCCATTTTTGTTCACTCTTTAAACATGAACGATATCGAGTTAACTTTCAATGGACTCATTAAATTAAACATTGAGATCCCTCTTTTTGGGAACAAACCCCTCCTTTATCAGGTTCATGAAACATATGAGAATGGACTTATATTCGGATAAGCTACAATGAGTGTTTGTTACCCTATTTGAACTCGCAAAAACGAAAAGAGGCACTCATCAATCATGATGGGGAAATTAAGGGAAAGGGAAAACATTTTGCAATAATGGTAGTTTTTAGTCACCTTTGAACATGGCACTTGTCTGCATTTCATTTAGTCAATTGGGTATTCAGCTTGTTTTCGAGTCAATCCACTTTCATGAGTCATGTCACTCCTTTTAGTTTTTCAAAGAATGCATCGTCCATTGTCGCATTATGTTTTTCCTCATCAAGTCAATGCTACCAAGTATTTGGGCATGCAGCCTTATCTTCAAAAGGGAAATTGTCTTGATATTTTACACCTACATTCAAAACAAATTTTTGTGTCAGTTACTTTTGAGTCAGTCTTATGGTTACATCATACTCAAAATTCAAAACTTTGTTCCAAGTTTCGTGTCGTCGATGTGGGATTCATCATGGCCCTCCTTCGACGAGACTATTCCTGTCGACATCAGAACATCATCCAGGAATTAGTCTTAGAAACAAAAAGATAGTACCTTGATATCTATATGCATTAATGATAGATTCTCTTGCTTTCGACATAGGTTCACAACATTTACCTTTGATCGAAAGATTCGACTGAGTGTTCGATATTATATCATCTATTCACACTTAGGAGATTGTACTAAGGTACCTTGGGAATCATTGACATTAATGGTGATTTCCCTCGCACTTGTAAATGGTTCTCATCATTGGCCGGTAATCAAGTGGTTTCTACCATGTTTGACGTCAGTACATTGTAATCACATGGATAGATCCATACTTTTTTTAAGACAAGACGAATACCCTGGGTATATGTTAAGCGCTCATTGCTTTCCCCAGGTTGCGATGGAGTATTTGTATGAGTCCTAGCATGGATCCACATTTGTATGTTCATGGTTGTGCTCATATTTGCGTCTGAATGACATAGATCCACATTGTATGTCTGATAGCTATGTTCAAATTTGAGTCTTCTTCGCATGGATCTACATTGTAATTCAATGGCCATGAATTTTTGTATCTCACATGGATCTACGTTGTATTGGTCGGAAGCCATGTTGTGAGTCATTTGGGACATGTATCAAAAGGTGTTGTAGAAAGTTTATGATGTTTGAGAAGTTTCGAACATTGGACCTTTTCCTCGAGACTACACCTTCTTCTATCAAAGTATTATGCCTATCATTTTTCTCTAGCACCTAAATCTCATCACCATCATGGTATGAGATAGGTATTCCCTTGTCTTCTCCAATCCCTTAGCATTTGTCCTAGAGAAATGTAGGAAGAAATTATCCCCTTGCATTTTTTCCCTGTTTGAGCTGGTAATGCTCCTTCTCCATTGATGATAAGCATTACCTAAGTCAGCAATGCTCCTTTTACACAACAAAAAGTGGTTCCACCGCTCTTTCCCTTCATTGAAAGGGTGTTACTCCCTTAACACCACATGTTTGCATCATTTAAGGTGTGGTGCTTGTTGTTCAGGATTAAACACCCTTGTAACGTAGGGTCTCGGGTTACCAACTTACTAATGATCTTGTAGACAATTAGCTTCAAAGAAGTACAGAAAGGAAACAGGAAGAAACACTTGACTCACCCGATTATTGACGGTTGATCCAAGCTTGATCTTCTTCTGCTCTGCTTCTCTCCAAAGCTTCCAGGGATGCACCTCCTTCACCTGCAAAGAGAAAATTCTCCAAGTACAATCTTATACATGTATATATGATAGGTTATATAAACAATATATCTAGTGCATAATCGAATATATTCATCAACCATAATACATGAAAGAGACTCAACACAAAGTTGGATGAAGAATTCTCTTTATTAACAATTAGTGAATGAGATAAGAGTACAACCCAGCGCCTGAGACAAGGACTCCTCTGCAACCAAAGGAATTTGATTTTTGTTGCTCCAATACTTCTGAAGATATACCACCAGCATAACTTTTCTCTCCAAAATTCCTTGATTAATGCCCTCCCCAAGGCCTCTATTTATACTTTGGGAAATAGAGTAGTTTCGAAGGTTGAGGAGGTTGAGATAGTTGAGATGGTTAATGATAGGGCCCAACTAATCTCCATTAATCATGATTTATATTTTTTAATGTTGAATAGAGATGTACGCGACTATTAACATAGGAAACCCCCGTATGACACGCGAGTTGCTTAAAGGAAACCTGCGTATGCTTTTGTACGTGGGTTGTAATGGAGATAGTTGCGTATAGTACGCGAGTTGTCAATGGGAATAGTCATGCACGTACGTGAGTTTCAATGAAGATAGTTGCGTACGCCCATCAACACTTAGAAAAATAATATGGTAGGCTTGTTGAAAGGTAAATGCATCTCATGTCATGCCCATCTATAGTGTTTTGGCAAACTTCAATCCTAAAATGTCCTTTTGCATACCAACATAGGGAATGTTGGCACTCGGATGGAGAAGTGCCATTTGGGTTGATAACAGATGTCCCCTAATGTGTGAGGTCAGAGGGAAACGATGGCCGAAATACATTATAATCATTATCTTTGGAGAACTCAGAAGTCCAATGGAGCAGAGGTAGTACCTGAAACAAATATATAATAATGTCATATACAAAATCATATCTGATGATGCTATGTTCAATATACTGGAACACTAGCTCCTTTACAATATTTGAGTACATCATATAGTACAGGTACAAGACCACGTATATTATAAAGGTGGATCAAAGCCACAATATACAATAATGATGAGTCTTCAAAGATCTGGAAGCTGTGTGAATAAGTACAACATAATATTGCACAACTTAGTTCATAGATATGAAACTAAGGTCTTCATCAAGAAATCCCAAAGAACCAGTACAATCCAAGACATGTGAATATATGTCATTGAAGTGAAACATGGATAGGTTTCAACAGATTGTCAACTAATAGGTGATAATCGACAACTGAAGCAAAGGAATTCATCGATAATGAAAGTGAATCCTAAGGTACGATCGTCAAAACTCTAGGTCTTCGTCGTCAGGAAGTGCTGATGCAGAACCATACTATGATAAGGAAGGAAATAGATCCTCCAACGGATCACAAGAGTGACTAGGAACTGGGTAAAGGAAGGGAGACACAAGTAGTAACAGATATGATAATGATGGAATCAGGATATAGATTAGATACAGGGTTAAGTCCTTGAACAGTGAGTACGGCACAAAGATTACCCAAGGCAGCTTTTAACTTTACAGATAGAACCACTAAAATTATGTGTCATGTAGGAGACATGATCAGATTCCCCAGGTAGAACTGACAAGAGGAGGAGTAAGAAACTCGAAGCAATAGTTGAACTAAAAGTGAACACTGAGACATGAGTATCGAAAAAAAAGAGAGTGCTATGTTCAAGGATGACATGCTACCACTAACTGAAAACCAAAAGAAAACTTCTTCCTTACCTTCCCTGTTAAATTTTAACGAGTCCAGGAAAGTCAACTCGAGTCTCTATTCATTTTTTTACAAGCTTGAAGAGAAGAGGGAATAATTCTTGATAGTGTCATTGATTCGTGGATTTTATGAGCCCGAACTAGTACATGCTCACTTGGTGTTTTCATGTTTAGAGAGTTTGAAAACTATGAAGAAGACTCCAGTGGGGTCCTTTTTCGTCCAATTTAGTCTCTTGAGGCTGAAAAAGTATAAAACATAACACAGAAGAACTCTCTTAACTTCCGTAGAAGAAAAGGTGAACCTTTTTCATACTTAGTCAGGGAGGTCCAGAAAAGGTTAAATTACCACCTAGGGCCAACGCTCCTTCGAGAGAAACATATAGCTTGAGTTTTATGAGTGTGAATGAAAGCAAGATCACTCGGAAAGATCCATTTGAGTACAAGAAATGGGGCTTACAACAATAAACTTGATGCTTTGTTATTGGTGTTTAAAAATCATGACAAAGACAAAAAGTACACTAGGAATCTTTTTCATGTTTAGGTCCAGAGCACGAAAAAGAGAAAACTAAGCTCATACCGGGTGTTCCTTTTCCGTAAATTTAGTCCCTCAGGTTCGAAAAAGTGATAAACCTGTACTTGAGAATATTCTTCTCAATTCCGTAGAAAAGAGAGTGATCCTTTCTCGTATTATTCCACATGGTCCGAGAAAGAGATAAACTACCACCAATGTGGATGCCCATTCATGTATTCTTAACGAGCTTGAACGAACAAGTTTACTCAGCAGTCAAGTCTATTTTAAGGAGTTAGACCTGGGCCTAAAGAAACTCCATAAGGGCGAGGAACCCTATAAAGGGATAGCTTGTAAAAAGAGACCAAAATGAGGCTCAATTTGGTGTGAAAAATAGCTAAAAACATTCCCCTGAACCTATGACAGCTGCATCATGAGTATTGAAAGAAAATAGGTTCTAAATGAGGATGCTCATGGGAGGAAGGTCCTATCCATAGAAGGACAATGGTAAAAACAAGGAGCTAATGGTTAAAGATACCATAGTCCATGGTCGAAGTGTTAATGCTAGGATTAAGATGGAGTAGGTATAAATGCAGAATGCATGTGAAATGACCAAAAACCATCCTATATGAGAAAAAAACAACTTAAAAACGATGATAAACCTGTCACATAGAAGAAAAAATATGGCATTAGTTTAAAAATTATGAACTGTAGGGAAAAAACCCACTTGGAAAATAAATTTTCTATAAATAGTTCAAAATATTAATAAAAAACTCACCATTTTATTTTTTAACCAAAAAAGACAAGTTGGACCTCTACCTTTGATTGCTTGGTGTGGACGATTCAATGGACCATTCCCAAAACCGCAACTGTCAGGTAAAACTACTCTCCATGCTCTTTCATTTGATCCAAGCAATTGTTAAAATTGAGCCCTAATTTCATGTTTTTAAGCACCCTCAAAATAGGAACGCTGTGTACACGGGTATGGTATAGTAATAGTCATGTACACCCATTCTGTATGCGGGTTTCCTGAAAGACAGTCATGTACAGTACGTGGCTTGCCTTAAAAGACAGTGGCATATGCTGCGCGAGGTAAAAAAATAATGTGTAGGGTCAAAAATTTCAAATTTTATATGAATCTAATGGTTGGCAATTGCTTGGTTATTAGATTAAAAGATGGTGCTTGAGTGGATGGAGTGAGAACATGAAGACATGGACCAAGAAGCTCTTCAAGATGCCCCCACAGTGAATGTTTTACGTCAAAGTGGGTTATTGAAGTTTTTCTGTACCTCACCCATGCGGGAAAATGTTTGCCTCTTAGATTTCTTGATAAATTATTGGGATTATGATTTGGGCATGTTTGACCTTTAAGGTGAGTCTTTCAGATTACATCGTAGGATGTCTATTTCATTGCTGGTTTATCACGACAAGGAGCTCCGATGAACTTGGAAGGCACCGATAGAGGTGGTGACCCTCTAAGTGTACAAAACTATATTGATATATACTACAAGCCAGACACTCAAAAGAGGGGTAGTTGCATCCCTATTGTTCATATTCGCAACTTTCCTTTACAGATGTTGACGAGCACTATAGTGAGGGTTGTAGGGTCATCATCACTTCACCTTGCAACTTGAAACCAAATGAGACTAGCAGTAGAGTGTATGCAGGGAGCCCTATATGACTGGTGCTCGGGAGTGATCCTGATAACGAGAAAACATCTCCCTGATTGCAAAAGACGCAGGAGGAAATTTTTTGGTTATTCCAGCATATTAATAGCCTTTTTATTTGAGAGAGTGCCAGGATTGAGTCCTATAGTATCATTGCCAGTTCATTATCCTTGTCAGCCTAGGCTGAGTAGATGGGGAGATATCTTCCTCCACCAGGGAGGTGGTGGATCAGTCCAGAGTGTCTATGATGACGACTTCTACTTTTGGTGGGAGCGACAGTTGCCAACCTTAGAGCAGTTTCGATATGCTGGATTAGATTTTTATGGTGATACTGACCTCATCCTCCCTTCAGGAGGAGCATGGGGAGAGTTAGGTAATTTTTATTTTCAAATTTTGAAATTTTTTATGAATTTTAATATAGAGATATGTACATATGTATAAGAGTTCTAATCCTTTTAAAATGTCAAAATGTAGATATTGGACTAGTCCGCCCTACTGGGAATCCACGCATGTATGTGCATCCTATTTTGGGAGAGGACCAGGGCTTGATTAGGGTTCTTAAGGGGAAGCTGGCCAGGTTTACCCAGAGAATACCTACCTTACGGATTGAGCACATCCCAGCCATCATGCAGGAGCCAGTGGTTGGTGTACCACCTGTATGGATACACCTTCTGAGACGAGTAGCTAGAGCAGTACTTGTGTACATAGATGTTGTTGAGGCAATTGAAGCCAAAAAGGCTGAAGAAGATAGAGTGCACGATGACCGGGGGGACTAGGGTGGTCAAGTTTAGACCTAGGGGCATTTTATGGACTTTGATCCATGTTTTGTATATTTTTTGTATATTATACAGTTATGACTAGATCTGAGGATTAGAGACTCAACCTATCTATATGGATAGATATTCACACACACACACACACACACACACACATATATATTTTGCTGGTTTATTTACAAATGTTTTTTATGTATTTGTTGTATATTTTTATGTAAAATGTGTTAAATGCCAATCCAATATGTAATTAGTGTATGCATCAGTTAATGAATTTTGATTCCTTGGAATATGATTGAATGTAATGAACTCAAAATTTCTTTCCAATAACCTAACTTCCATAAACTGACGTAATAGAATAGGGTTCCGCACCTGATAAGCCCGATTGAGCTGGGAAACCACTGGTTGAGAGTCCAGTCGGACTTCCAGCTGAGTGATACCACGTGACAAAGCATCCCATAAAAGCTCAACGACAGCCCTATATTCAGCCACATTATTGGTAGCAGGACCTAAGCAAGCGCTTTCTGGGGTAAGTAACTGTCCTGAAGGTGAATAAATGACCCATGTAGCTGAAGCTAAATTACAAGTGTGGCGACTGGCACCATCAGTGAAACCTACGAGCCTCTCGGAAGACATCTGTAACAACCAGCAGATGGTATATAAAAAACACAAACCGACGAACTAGTGTACATAAAAATACATACAATAAAATACAAGAAAAAGTGCTAAGCCTAAGCTAGTACTTTTTTAGGTAGAGCCCATTTATAGGCTCAGGCAGCTTATTCCCATCAAAATTAATCAATTCATATGCTCCCTTCTTTAACACCTTTGACACGACATAAAGTCCCAACCACATAGACCTGAACTTTCCTGCCCCCAGGGGTTCTTTGTCTTGGTCCTAGAGAAATACAAGCTCCCCTTCAGAGAAAATCCAAGGCTTGACCGATTTATCATATTGACTTTTAACCCTATTTTTATGAGCTTGTTTTGATGTCAGCGCATCTCTACACTGTTCATCTAGATGTTCTAAATGTACTAAATGTTCTTCCAGCTTAGTCGTATCAGGTAACACGTGAATAACAATTCTTAAGGACGGGATTTCACATTCAACCGATGTAACGGCTTCCACTCCATGAACGAGTTGGAAAGGGGAGAACCCTGTAGCAATTTTTACATTGGTCTGATATGCCCAAAGTGCCAGATACAGCATGATATGCTAGTTGGAACGGGCTGCATTAATAGTACGTTTGAGGATAGGTTTCAAAGTTTTATTAACAGCCTCGACCTGACCGTTTTCTTGAGGATAGAATGAAGATGAATGTTCTTGTCTAAATCCTAGCATAGTGGTTAGTTCAGTCATCATGCTATTTTGAAAATTACTGCCATGGTCAGTGATAATCACTTTGGGTATACCGAATCGTGCGATAATTTGATTGAACACAAAAAAAGCTGCAGTTTCCCTGTCAGCTCTAAAGGTGGGTATTGCCTCTGCCCATTTCATAAAATAATCTACAGTGACAATGATATATTTGTGCCCCCTAGCTGAGGCTGGTTTACATGTCACATAATCAATTCCCCACTTCATGAAGGGGCCCACTAAGATGACAGGAAATAAGGGAGCGGGATGCGACTGCATCTTTTTGGCGTAAAGCTAACAAGGATGACAACGCTTCACGGCTTCCACACAATCCTTAAAGACCGTGGGACAGAAATAACCGGCACGTAATATCTTCTGGGCCGTTGCTAACCCAAATAAATGACCCCCACATGCTCCAATATGGGCATCATTTAGGACAATCTCCACTTCCTCATGGGTAAGACATCGACGCAAAACAGAATCTACCCCTCTACGGTATAAAGTATCTCCTATGATGAGGTAGTTCTTGGCATGTAGGCATAGTTTACGTCGTTCCTCCCATGAGAAAGTTGCAGGATACTTCAAATTCTGGAGATAGATAAGTATATCTCCGTACCAGGGGTCAGAGGTGGAAATCAAAAAGATATGCTCATTTGGGAATAAGTCTTCTTCAATGACTACATCTTCTTCTACTGGAAATTCTGCAATAAGCTCAGCAAAAACGAAGGATTTTTTGGATTTGGTGGATTGAAAATCCAAGTCAAAATCTTGGAGAATGACTATCCATTTGTTGAATTTGCCTTCAACTATCCGTCGGGACAAAACATATTGAAAATGATTAACATCCACCACTACCATTGTAGTCCTTAGTAAGATGTAGTGACGTAACCTTTGAATAACATAAACAATTGCTAAGGCAAACTTCTCGACGTGGGAATACCTAAGTTTAGGTCCAACTAAAGCACATCTGAGATAGTAAACGACATGCTCTTGGAGAATATCATCATCGTGGACTAGGA
This sequence comes from Pseudotsuga menziesii, assembly GCA_001517045.1. Classification (NCBI taxonomy): domain Eukaryota; kingdom Viridiplantae; phylum Streptophyta; class Pinopsida; order Pinales; family Pinaceae; genus Pseudotsuga; species Pseudotsuga menziesii. Next base: position 61,893 of record LPNX010593897.1, on the reverse strand, counting down.
ATACACCTATGGTTGACTTAGATGTGGCCAGATACAATATAAAATCCCTGGAGTAATCTCGCAGACGCAATAATGGTGCCGACAACAAAGATTTTTTCAATGCCTCAAATGCGAGTTGTGCAATTTCATCCCATACAAATGGGGTGTCCTATTTTAACAGGCACATGAAACCCTTAGTTATCTTGGCATAATTTACAATGAAACGTCAAAGAAAATTGGAGTTCCCCTACAGGATCTGAAGCTTCCTGATAGAACAAGGAGTAGGTAGATTTACAATGGCCTCAACTTTCAAAGGATCCACTTGAATGCCTTTGTTAGAGACAATGAATCCTGGCAGTCTCCCTGACTCGACACAAAAATGTACTTGTGGGGATTCAAGCGAATCTTATAGTATCTGCATCGTTAAAAAATCAAACACAAGTGATCACAGTGATCAATCCTCTTATGAGAATGTGTAGACAGATCATCAAGGTAGGGTTCGACAATGGCTTTAATATCGTGAAAGGCAAAATTCATTGCATGCTAAAAGGTTGCCCCAACGTTTTTCAATCCAAAGGGCATTTTCTTGTACGTGAAGGTACTCCAAGGAAAAATAAAAGATATTTTATGTTGGTCTTCTGATTTAATTCAAATTTGATTATATCTGGAGAAACCATCCATTAACAAAAATACTTCACTTCCCGTGCAAGCATCAATAATTTGATCTATAAATGGCGTGGGATAGTTGTCCTTAGGATAGGCTTTGTTTAAATCTCAAAAGTCAGTATAGACACGTATGGTCCCTTTCTTTTTATCAACAGGAACATGGTTAGATACCCATTCTGTCAAAGCTATGGGATAAATGAAACCGACTTTCAACAGTTTCTCAACTTCAGCCTTTAATGCCACCACTTTACACTAGTTGATGGGTCTCAAATTTTTTTGAATGGGTTTAGAGTGAGGGTATGTTCGGATTTCATGCTCGACTATAGATGGATCAATGCCTGGTATCTTCTCATATGACTAGGAAAAAATGTCACAGGATTCCTTGAACAAGGCTATATAGATCGCAATCTCCTCAGGAGAGCAGTTTGCGCCGATATGTATATTTTCCACAACGTCAGGATTTACAGAGATGTTGATAGGGATGGTAGTGGAAATATTTGCCATGTTCCCCTTAGCAAACATTCTTTCCCTTGGTAAGGGATTGATAGGTGTATCAACATTGTCTGCCAGTCTCATATGAAACTCCTGATTCTCTATCCTGCTTAACTCTGGAAGAAAATAGGATCAATGGTGAAGATATTCACAGATCTTATCTCATCCACACATGGCTTCTAGAATGGCTTCATCAGAAGGTAAAACCATATATAAACAATCTATAGAATGCAAAGAGTTTTCTTCCCAAGCAGGCAAATAGGCTTCTTCGAGTTCCTCTGAGACTGTGAGGGGGACAGGAATGGGATAAAAAATGGTTTGGGTGATAGCTTGATAATCCACTTCCACTGCTGATAAGGGCACTTCAGGTTCATGGTGGGAAGGGAGAACCCAAGGATCAGTCCTATCAACAACCGTAGCTATGGACTTCCCCACACTAGTAGAACCTATATAATTAATCGGAGCTGGAAGATCAAATGTTCCCATCAATAATGCATACATTCCAGCCCCTAAGCTCTCTAAAGTAGGTTTAACCTGATCAACCAATGGTATAGTGGACTCATTAGATTCCATGTGGCCTTTTTGAGTAAAGCTGAGTTGGTCAACAGCAACCAACTTCCCTTCGTGTGGAAACACTACCACCCAAAAGACGGTCGATGAAATAGCAAACATGGCATAAGTACAACTTCTTCCCAAGAGCAAGTTATAATATAAAGGTGTATCAATCACCTCTACCTCAACAGACACCACTTTCCCTGCCAGCTTAATTTCAAAAGCCGGTAGGATATCATGCGGACAGAATGACCTTCCATCGAAAGGAGTAAGTAGGGTGTTTGACGGAACCAGCTCAGGGGATCTAAGAGATTTCCAACAAGACAAGGACATAACACGTGTATAAGCACCCTCATCGACAAATGCCCTTCCGATGGTTTTTTCACCATGGATAACATCTATCGATAAGGCTACATGATATGGTAGGCGAATTTTGACATCAGACAAATTAAATTTCTCCATGAGACTCGATGAGTACATATTGCCTAAGGCTGCTAAAAGTGCATCCCGCTTGGCCGGACAACTCTGTAACACCTCTAAAGCTGACATTGCACAAGGAGTCTGAGCTAAGTCTTCAACTACGGAGTAGTTCACTGCAGCCCTAGCATTAGGATTAAGCAAGGTCTTCCTAAAGACACCTTTCGGTATCTTGGGCATAATTTTGGCAGGTTTCTCGATCATGAGAGGGTTAGAAGTTCCACCTATGGACTGACCCTTCTCCGAGGTCTCTTTTTCATAGTTCTTATTCTTGGTTTGTAGTAAATTTTGGGATCGAGCCATGTTGATATAATTGGGGTCAAGGGCATTTGGGGTGCCCCCTGCTACATTTGAAGCTGAAGCAAAATTCTATCCCTAGGGAAAAGGATCCTTCAGGACAACCGGTTGTTGAGCTTTTAACAGCTTCTGAGCTTGTTCCATAAGGGGAAAAATATGGTTAAGGTGATCTTCATGGCACAAATTACATGGGAATTTCACCTTCTTCTTTTCTTTCTTTCCCCCATCAGCATTGTTTGCATATTTTTTCTTGTTTTGGTTTCCCTCCCCTTTCTTTCCTCTCTTCTTTTTCCCACTGGGCTACTGATTTCCCTTCTGAGAGGTTTGTGCAAAAACATTTGCATTTTGGGGTGAGGAGGAAGCCTTTGCTGCCTCTATCGTAGAATGTTTGACAGATAGCTGATGGAGTTATTTATCCAAATATTCTATAGTGGGAGAATTCACGGAACCAACCACACCATCCGCATGGGGTCCAAGCTTAGGTTTCTCTGCATCGTGCGTTGGCCTTGGTGCCTCAGGGATTATATCATATAAGATCCCAGACTGTGAATATATCAAATCTAATTGCTGGGCCTTGAGGATAGCTTCTTCCTCATTCGTCACTCCTGAAGTAGATACATACTTAGATATATAAGGCAATAGGTATTTAAGGAACCATTCTAATAAGAAATCGGGAGGAATAGTGGCTTTAATAAGGCTCTTCTGCCTCCTCCACTCTTGGATGTGATCTAAGATATGGGTGGCCTTGTTCTGCTGGAAGGTAGATAACAAGTCCATTCCAAAATCATATCAGACAGGAAGTTGGAAGTGACTAAGGAATGCGTTAGCCAAGTCCCAAAAAATGCTAAACACAGCAGAAGGAAACTCAATGTACCATTTTGCTGCAGTACTCGTCAAGGTTCTTTGGAACAACCTCAGCCAAACTGAATGTTCGTTCAGTGAGTTGGAAGAGCACCATAAATGGAAAGTGGTGGCATGAGCTCCAGGATCGTCACCAACTTTGCCTTTGAATTTTGGGATATCTGAGGGCAGTTTGGTAGGGACGGGGGGCCAGGAGGGATCATGTTTCACTGGGTCATTCACCAGTTTAGACAAATATGGCAAGTTTAATGTTTCCAGGAAAGGAAGCTTAGGTCTAACTGGGCACTAAAAGTACCAATTTGGGGATTAGAGGGACTTGCCCCCAGATTCCCATATGTGAAGGTGGGGTTGCCCCCTGCTACCGATTGTGAAGTGGATGGGTTACTTTGGAATGGATTCCATCTGTAAGCTACATGATTGTTTGTGTGAGGTGCAGTATAAGAGGTTCTGGCTGCCCCAGTTGAAACTGGGATTTGAAATACAGGAGCAGGTATCCCTTTGCTAAAAAGCGAAAAGGGAGAGCTCGTGAACGGAGCTAAAACCGAAGTTTGAAAACCTTGACCATAAGGGTTAGTGTTTCCAAACTGCACCCCTACATACGAGGGTGTTGGGCCTACATATGGAGTGGATGGGGGAATGTGCCCCCCATTCCAAGGAAATCCTTGGACAAAAGCCGATGATCCTATAGGACCGCTTTGGGCAGTGTGTGCGAAGGAAGTAGGAACTGTAGGTACACTAGGAATCCCAGTGACCATACCACCAGAAGCACCTGCTAGGCTTGTGGGAGCCGGTGGTTGAACCACTCAGCTCGCTAGAGTTAAGGGCTTAGTAGGTAAGCTTATTCTAGGGGCACCTACCGGGGGAGGTAGCACCCCTTCATCCTGAGCGGCTAAGGTGGAAATAAAATAACTTTCTCCTGCAGTAGACATTATCCTGCCCACAGGGACACCGATCACGGGTGGGTCAAAAGGACGAACCTGAACGATCACAAGATCATTTAAGTTAGTTAGAGGTGTATTAAAATTCCTTGTAAACTCGTCAGCCTGCAAGTCTTCTATCTCAACTATGTTTAAATCAAAATGATTTGCCCTAAGTTCTGGTTCACCCAGAACTTCACTAACTCCTATCGGTTCAAAAGAACCGTCTGTGTCCAATCTCCGCCTTTGAGGGGGAGGTGGAGGTTCCAATGTAATAAGTGGAGGAATGTTTTGCAACCTTTGTGACCTTCTTATAGATTGGTCCTCCACAATTGTAAATTTGACTCTTTAAACCATAAGGTTATCTAAACACAGACAAACCACAAAGCAATCACTACAAAAATTCCTAAAGTCTCAATAGTCACAAGGGTACAAGATATGCTTTCCCGAAGAAAGTTGAAAGACAGTTTCTTAGTGTCCTTGAAGATGTTCTTAGGCACAAGTGGAGGAATCATCCACCACCCTCCTACACTTTCAACAAGGGTGACCTTCCAAGCCCATCCAAGGTGAACCAGAAATAGGCTTCCGGTTGACCTGTGCATAAACCCTAGATGTCAAGAGACTAGAGGCTACCTTAACTATACCAATAGTCTATGGGGACAATCGTAAGCTTGATTTGTACGCATGGGCAGGGTAGCTGAGCCTAAAAATCTGTCTAGGACAGAATCCCCAGATGCGTAAAAACCTTGGTCTATGTTTCGACAAGGAATTGAAGGGTTATCTCCTCAGTCCAATGCCTCCACGCGGCCTCGTGCTTAACTCCCATTTGAGAGGAGCTTCCCAGATACTATCGATAAAGAGAAGGATTTACCTATCGATTGGCCCACTATGTTTGAATTTAAATACTTATGGGGAGTTTACACTTCCTATCCCACAAGTCTAGCCTAAGATAGTATGTGTATGGCCCTATAAAACAAAAATTACTAATAAATTTTAATTATGGCATTCATTTTAAGGGCTATTTTTTACTCAGAAGGCAAGTGGAGTGAGAGACTATGATGTTATTGACTCGATAAGAAATGTAAAAACAATAGGTGTATAATTCCAAAGCAAATTATCACTACTTAAAACAAGCTTCTCTTTTGTTTTTTTTTGTTAAATATAAACTAATAAAAATGCAACTATGAAAGAGAAAACTAACACTTATTTTTGTAATTTTTGAGATTTTATTTAAAAACTGAAAGTAAAAATACCATATGCGATTCGAATGCAAAATGTTTCCAATGTTTTCTTTTCACTTTGCAAATTCCTCAAACATTACAATGCACCTAAATGCAAAGGTTCTTGAGTATGCTTGAACAATCTAACTATATAAAGTAAGCAAAATGAAGTAAAGCATATTTATAAAAACCAAAGATCAACCACCTAAGGAAGACTTGGAAAAAACCTAGCTTGGGAAGACACAATGAATGGAAATCACTTAATCAATCAAAGGCAAGTGACAAACCAACACTATTCGAAGATAGAAAAGGATATACGGTATCAAGAACCTTGATCACTGATTCAGACAACCGTCACTTGGACCTATCACCCAACAAGCAAATTCACTTCAAATTGTTAAAGGAAGACAATCCAACCAATATAAACTCAAGGGCTTACCAAAAAGCACAAAGTATGGTTACAGGGCCATCAAACATACAATGCAATGCTAGTATTAAAGACCACTGAGCAGGAAAAAATCCACAAAAGAACAGGGACAAGCAACCCTACCCCAAAATTTTGCTGCTCAGGCTTGTACGCGACTTTCCACAAGAGCAACCCACGTACTGTACATGACTGTCTAATACAACAACCCGTGTACACAGACCTCTGTACGCGACTGTGTAGCACAACTAACCACATACAGGAGTAAAATTTTTCAATAAAAAGAAAGATTATGAAGGTCTTCAAACACCACCATAAGTCTGAACCAAGAAAAAACACCACACACTAAATCAAAGCAAAGACTGGGCAAGTATCTACAGAGTTAACCCACAACAGTCTAGGCTCCCCAGTGGAGTCGCTAGTTTTGTTGTTCAGGATTAAACACCCTTGTAACCTAGAGTATGGGGTTACCAACTTACTAATGACCTTGTAGAAAATTAGCTTTAAATAAGTACATAAAGGAAACATGAAGAAACACTTGACTCACCTGATTATCGATGGTTGATCCAAGCTTGATCTTCTTCCACTTTGATTTTCTCCAAAGCTTCCAGGGATGCACCTCCTTCACCCGCAAAGAGAAAATTCTCCAAGTACAATATTATACATGTATATATGATAGGTTATATAAAAAATATATCTAGTGCATAATCGAATATACTCATCAACCATAATACATGAAAGAGACTCAACACAAAGTTGGAAGAATAATTCTCTTTATTAACAATTAGTGAATGAGATAAGAGTACAACCCAATGCCTGAGACAAGGACTCCTCTGCAACCAAAGGACTCTGAGTTCTGTTGCTCCAAGACTTTTGAAGATATACCACCAACATAAATTTGCTCTCCAAAATTCCTTGATTAATGCCCTCCCCAAGGCCTCTGTTTATACTTTGGGAAATAGAGTAGTTTCAAAGGTTGAGGAGGTTGAGACAATTGAGATGGTTAATGATTAGGGCCCAACTAATCTCCATTAATCGTGTTTTATATTTTTTAATGTCGAATAGAGATGTACACGACTATTAATATAGGCAACTCGCGTATGACATGCGAGTTGCTTAAAGGAAACTCGCGTATGATTTTGTACGCGGGTTTCAATGGAGATAGTCACGTATAGCATGCGAGTTGTCAATGGGAATAGTCATGTATGTATGCGATTTTCAATGAAGATAGTCGCGTACACCCACCAACACTTAGAAAAATAATATGGCAAGCTGGTTGAAAGGTAAATGCATCTCATGTCATGCCCATCTATAGTGTTTTGGAAAACTTCAATCCTAAAATGTCCTTTTGTGTACCAACATAGGGAATGTCAGCACTCGGATGGAGAAGTGCCATTTGGGTTGATAAGAGTGCTTGAGTTTTGAAGGAAAAAAAGGAAGCTTCGAGAGGCTTCTTGAAGCTTTCCTCGATGGAGCCTCATCCCTATGGTTTAGGACCATCTGGAGATTGAGATCCTTCATTTTTGGAACTCCCTTCCACCTCACCCATGCATGGAGATCCTCAACCATACCTATCCTCCCATGCCTTTAAATACTGGATCATCCCCCACGGGAGAAAGGAGGAAGAATTGTGTTGCATACCCACACTCTGCTAGAATAATTCTTGGGTCTTTAGAGGCAAGGTGAATTTAGAGGCAAAAGGGCTGTTGGATGGGACTCTCAACACCAAGGAACCAAGGTTGTAGTCTTTCCAATTATTGTTAATAAATAATGTTTTCTCTTTCCCATATATGTTGTATCATGTGTATGTATTGCTTGACTCCTTGGTCACAAGCATATATCCCGTTTTTATATCTTGTATGCTATCACTTTCTATTGTTGTCTTCTATATTTGTAGGTAAACAGATGAAAAATATTCAAATATGGTGAAGACATCCATTAATAGAAGAAGCATGGTAGTCCATTCAAGTGTTTAAACATATCTAGGGAGAGTCTGACATTCGGGTTCATAATTTGTTCTAGATATGAACCATTCATACTAGGGAAACAACTCCTGTCTGCAGGAGGTGCGAATTTCCAGCTAACAAGCAAAACAAAGCAAAATATATCCATGGATAAGGAGAAACAAGGAAAAACATATCCAACTGCATCGGTTCATTTGTGTCAAAATTCCACAAACCAACTGCAAAGCACTAGAAACGTTACAAGTCAGCAAATGTGCATGGAAACAAATATTTTTAATGTAAATTGTTAATGTTTCCAAACTCTCCAAGATGATTGAGGCCTCAATTCAAAATGAAAATAATTAGATCTATTTTGTGAATTCCATTTTTTTCATGAGTCTGGTTCCTTTCCTTCACCTTGCAAATTCATTTTTGAATCTAAGTCGTATGAATTTGAGTTAAAAATCTACACATGAATTAGACTAGATTAAGAAGGTGCCAATATCACTTTATTACTGCATTGAAAAACTTGTTTTTTGCTACCAACTAGTCACTTTGAAGTGCCAACTATAACAGAGAATTTTTGAAAGTTAAAACAGTTTCATTGGGAAGCAAGAAATACAATGAAGAATTTACAATAGGTTATCAAAAAAAAAGTTATGTCATGCAACCAAAATCGAATACCACTTCTTCTTGGCCAATATATAATAACAAATAAATGATATAGCTTTGAAACATAGAATGCTGATTTTAAAATTGTCTTGAGATGCTTGTTTTGATTGAAAGCTGCAACATATTGCTCTGTCTTAGACTATTACCTACCAAATTGGGCATATGCTATAGAGTTGATGGACTGTTAATATTCCAGTGTTATTGAATGCGTAACACTTCGAATTCCTAGGTGATGCATGTGAGGAAGATAGTTGGATCTGCTTCAAATGACATGTAAAAGTTATTGAGATAAAATAATTATTTTTTTTCATTCGAAAATTTGTTTATAGTACATGATTTTTTTTTAATAAAAGAGATTTTAAATTGAAAATTTGAGATGAAAAATATATAATATAGATGTTGGGTAATCCAAAGCAAAAAAATTGAGAGCCAAAGTTGTTCAGATCACAAAACAATGGAGGACAATAAATGACATTACATAATGCATTTTTTATTTTATCATTTTCAATCATAGGTGAGATGCAATTAACTTGTTTTAGCTCTATGTTTTGAAGAGAACCCTTTTGGAATAATACATTTTTTATTTTATTATTTTCAATCATAGATGAGATGCAATTAAATTGTTATTGTTCTCTCTTTTGAAGAGAACCCTTTTAGCATAAGAATCAAAAGACAAGGCAAGTGGTTGTGAATTCTAAATACATTCTTTCTAATTTGTAATCATTAATCCTATGACATTGTAGTGCAGAGAATCTAACTTAAAAAATAGAGACATGTTCGAGCTAATTTAATATCAAAATATCAAAATATATAAACCAAATATCAAAATATCAAACTATATAAACCAAATATAGCATATCATAAACGGACTGTACACCGATATCGATTGTTTCACCTTAAAATCTACCAAAGTATGAAAATACTATGGAAAAAGATGAAGGTGTTGGGGAAACATACATGCCAAAAATTAAATAGTTATAAATATGGATCAAAATACTCTTCTATGTCAATGTTTTATATCAGTGTTGAAATGTTCTATGTAATGCACAAACCACTTAATCATAACTAAAAATATGCAGAAGGACACAAGAATAGGGAAGAGTATGTACCGGTATTGATAACAAGAGAGATGCTTGCAGATATTATTTATATATATATATGCATCTTCTACTAAATTTTAATACGTATAGAATTATAATATGTTTGATTTATTGTTCAACAATACTAGCACCAATGCCTAAAACTTATTCATATATCTAAGAAAACATATAACAAAATGATTTAAAAAGGAATTGTATAAGTTTCAACTTCATCAGGAGAATAAAAATCTCAAATAAAAAAGTATCCGCAACACTACATTTTATCGAAATATCAATTAACATAATTCTAGAAATGCTAACCATATTTACCTTGGCATACACATCACATGTATAAATGGGGCTTGGATACTAATCTCAGTCTTCAGGTGAAACCAAACTAAAAGTATCATCCTAAATTCATAAATATAATCAACAGTGACAATTACAATGAATTGGGATGGGGTTAAGAGAGATATATCATTTCAATGTGAAAATGGAAAAAAATATAGAGATACTTGATACATGTAGCTAGTACCTCCTTCACCCGAGTTAAAAATCCTACAATCCTTCCACATATCAAATCAATCCATAACCTTGATATCCAACAATCTACTAAAGGTGGACTTAGACCTCACCAAATAAGGGGCTATAGAATGAACCAAGAGATTCACCTCATTGAATTAATTGGAGAACAAAGAAACAATGGTTTACTTGCAACTTAATTGTAATATAAAAATGATTAAAAACAATATTTACGTTCCTGCAAATTTTAAGAATTCAAGAATTCACAACCTTTAAGACATTTAACTAATAAAAGAGTTTGAGAACAAAACAAAATGTCCAAGAATTTCAACGCCTACATATGATTAGATGATTGGTGGAATCCATTATGAATGAATAATAAGGTTGTTAATTGGGTGTCACATGTATTTCTTACATCCTCTAGGCTCTTTCCCTAATCTTTTCCCAATTATCTAAGATTATCATACAATTATATATTTTTGAGTTGTAAATCTAAGAGTACTTTAGATTTCAAAATCCTACCAAACCAAAATAACAAAAGTAAGAAACAAAAATCTAACACTACTTTCTATTTCAAAATCTTACCAAACAAACAAATCAAAAAAAGAAAGTCTAATACTACTTTCACTTTCAAAATCTTACCCAAAAGAAAATTAACATAAAAGCAACAAAAACCTAACCCGCGACTTTCCATTTTCAAAATCCTACAAACAAAAATAGAAAAAAAATCCTACCAAACAAAACTAGAAAAAAAAATGGAATTTTGAAAAGCTCATCATCGTGGAGGAGGAAAAGCTATTCAAGATAATATATCAGAGTGAGCTATCGACCCGACCATTTGCACCTAGGCCCACCCGGTGCCGTCAAGGGTCGAGCTCTGGGAATGAAGACTACAATCAGGAAGGAAGCAGGGGAGAGGAGGCGGACTACAGGGGAGAGAAGTTCAAATGCAGGGGAGATAAGTTCAAACATAGAAGTGGAGAGAGGGAGTAGCTGGCCATGCAGTTAATGCATGGATTTGATCTGCACGATTATCTGACACAGATGGCGGTGACGACATAATGGATGGGGCGAAGTTCACTAGAGAAAGGGCAACGCTGGTGGAGGAGTGACCCGACGGCGGTTAACGGAGTGAGCTAGAACCTCGACGGCACCAATTGGGCCTAGGTGCAAATGTTCAGGTTGATAGCTCACTCCAATAAAAATTCCCACAGACGACTAAGAAAGGATGGATAACTGATCTATCCATCTGCTTACTATGTGTCCTTGCTGCTCTGTGTTCCTATAAAATCCATTCATGTCCAAAAGGGTGGGGTTGTTCTCATCAGAATGGAATTTCACTACCCAAAGAAATGGCTTCCCGCTTGCCTCTAAGCCCAATGATAATTCGATGATCTAAGAAGAAAACAAATTTTGGGTGCCAAATACGTAAACGACTGATCCCCACGATCGATGGTCCAACCACTCTAACTTTGCTATGGCCAGTTGAGTTGCTGGCACGGTAAGATGTTGGCCTCTCAGGAAAGAGTGTGGTAGTAGAGGGCTGATTGGTTGGACCCGACCTGCATAGAAATTCTGAAATTACTCCACATGATCTCCATCCAATTCATGGAAGGTGTTGGTAATGTTCATCCAACTCTACTTTCCCAAATGAAAATATTCTCCATTAATTTTGTGCATCCAGTGGGTTTCATCCGCATCGGGGAGCTTAGGGGGCATATGGTATCATGAAAGGAGGGTGCATTTGGCCTGATGGGGAACAATGTATCTTCTAGAGCTAGTCCGTTCTAGGTCACGTGGAAATTTGCTCCACAGGAATTCAAATAGGTTTTGGGAATAGGTAGGTGAGCACCCAAAATTCACCCTTGGGACTCCTATCTTGGCAGCCATGGTTACGGCCCAACTCAACATAAAGTCTGTAACGATACAGAGGCATCAAGGATTCATGAGCAGAAACTCATTATTATCCTGAGAAAATAGTAGTTTATAGACTGTGTGTTGGAGCAACGTGTGGTTGAAAAGCAATAGGGGCGGCATCTGGTTTGGAGCATAACTTTTGTTGTCAATCTCTTAGGGATATGTGCTAGATCATTGTCCTCAATAAAATAATTTGATGTGTTATAGGGCAGCTTCTTCTCATTCCAGGTATTCATTTTCTTTGGATATGCATTTTTCTTTTTCTTTCTTCAACCTTCAAGCTTTGTTCTATTCAGATGGAATGGAAACCAGTTCTTTCTTAAACTTGTTATTTTTAATTGTATGGAATGGGAACCGGTTCTTTCTTAAATTTTAATCTACTCATTTAAGATGGTATAAATTTATTCCAAAGGCTTGCAAATATTTATTCCAAAGTAGAATATTAACCAGTTTATTTGTGGAGGAGAAGCAAGGGTAGGAGGGGTAGGCATAGACGAAGGGGGTGGAGAAGGGAAATGGGGAGGAAGTAGAGGAGGAGAAGGTGGGGGAGGAGGGGGGTGCAGAGGCATATGGGGAGGGGGTAGATAGGGGAGGGGGAGGAGGAGGTAGAGGGGGGGGAGGGGGGGGGGGGGGGGGGGAGGGGGAAGGGGGGGGGGGGAAGGAGGGGGGGGGGGAGGAGGAGGAAAAGGGGGATGAGGGGCAGGGGGAGGAGGCAACAAAGGAGGAGTCGGAGTGGGAGGGATACAGAGAGGGGGAGATAGAGTAGGAGGATTGGGGGAAGAGGAGGTAGAGTGGAGTGGGAGAATGATAGGGAGGAGGAGGAGGAGGGGGAGGACAAGGTGAATGGGGGAGGAGGTGCCATGGGAGGAGGAGGAAAACAAAGGGAGGAGGTGATGGCGGTAGCGATGGAGGAAGAAGGGTAGGGGGATGGGGAGGAAAATGAGGTGGAGGTGAAGGAGGGGGAAGGAGAGGAGGGAGAGGAGGTGAAGGATAAGGTGGAGGTGGAGGAGGGGAAGGAAATATAGGAAATGAAGGAGAAGGAGGACGCGAAGAGGTAGGAGTAGGGGGAGGAGGAGAAGAGGGAGGAGGAAGTGAAGGTGGAGGAGGAGGAGGAGGAGGAGGCAAATTCAGAGAGGAATGTCGAGGCTAGGGGGAGGGGGGGGTGGAGGAGGAGGAGGGGGCGGAGGAGGAGGAGGGGGCGGAGGAGGAGGAGGGGGCGGAGGAGGAGGAGGGGGCGGAGGAGGAGGAGGGGGCGGAGGAGGAGGAGGGGGCGGAGGAGGAGGAGGGGGCGGAGGAGGAGGAGGGGGCGGAGGAGGAGGAGGGGGCGGAGGAGGAGGAGGGGGCGGAGGAGGAGGAGGGGGCGGAGGAGGAGGAGGGGGCGGAGGAGGAGGAGGGGGAGATAGAGTAGGAGGAGGGGGTGGAGGAGGAGGAGGGGGAGGAGGAGAAGGAGGATTAGAGTGAGTGAAGCGGGAGGAGTGGGTGGAGGAGGAGGAGGGAGGGGAGGAGAAGGAAAAGAATGTGGTGGATTTGGAGGTGTAGGAGGAAGGTGAAGCAGAGGAGGTGGAATAAGAGGAGGAGGAGGATGATGAGGAGTTGGAGGAAGAGGAGGACAAGGATGAGGGAAGGGAGGAGAAGGATGCATAGGCAAAGGAGGAAAAGGAGGAGGAGGGTGATGAGAAGGGGGTGAAGGGAGGGAGGAGGAGGTAAAAGGAGGGACGATGAAATCAAGATAGAGAATAAACCCACTCCTCATTCTCCTTAATATATGTATCAAGCCACTCCTTGTATTCTACAGAGGATGAAGACGAGGA
>LPNX010593897.1:22271-47693 GCA_001517045.1 Pseudotsuga menziesii | reverse complement strand
ATATATATATATATATATAAAGCTGAGCACAACCATCCTTATAGAGTCTGAAACCAAAATTTTGAGCTATTGTAGAAATATAAACATGAGTTTATATACTATTGGCTGATAAGTAGGTGATTCTAGAATTTTTGTTGAAGCATTTTAAACCCATGGAAGGGTACTGCCTTACATACTAATTGTTCAGCAATATACAAAAAAAAACATTTATAAACATGGAAAGAAAAACCTATTTCTTTTGAGCTTCCATCCCTTGAGTCGATTAGGCAACCAAGGGCTCTTCCATCTGAAAATCACCAACAACTACGGATTCCTTGCAATGGCTAGATTGCATCATGCTAGTGAGTTTCTGAACCTCCTCCTTTATAATATCAACTTGCCCCATTAACTCGTGTAGGTCTCGGGTGTTTTCATTGATTTTGGATTCATGACATCCTAGCTGGTTTGAAATGTATCTTGCATCTGTGGCCATTTCCTTGTTTTCGTTTACCCCTGTTCTAACCATTATGTAAATTCAATGCATTCCACTTTGCAAATATGAGAGAGAAGATTTGATCTCTTCTATATCCTTTGGGGTCACCATGATTCCCTGTACCTGTGCTATCGGATGTGTCCAAGAAAGGAGTCCAACACTGCATGGTGTAGTTGTACATATTCTATGCAAAGCCGAGGTGGAAGAATGTTGTTGTGCTAACCATGATGACTCTAATTCTGCACTTCCATTGATGGGTAGGTGAACCAAATCGTAGTCGACCTAAGTACTGATAAAACCTACAAAGATGGAGGATAGCTATATTTCAGGAGAAATGATGCATGGAGAATGCAAATCCAGTTCACAAGAATGCAGAGAGGAAGGGGAAGGGGAATTCATGATGTTTTTTGGGTATCATGAAGCGTGTGAGTGATTCACATGGGATTGCATTGCGTAGGGTGAAGCAACTTCCCATTAAATACTTCACATGGTTGATACCTCCATTTTCCCAATCCCATCACATCAAGGGACGCATGTTCCTCATGTAGAAAGTGAGATCATCATAGGTGTTGGTGGGGTGAGTCCTAGAAGACCCTTAGGAACAAGGGGAACAAGGGACATATTTATAATGTTGTTGGTCTATAATTGAGATAATTCCCAAGTTGTTCTTGGTTCTCTTATTTTCCATTTTATCCACAAAATCATTATCCTTCCTCAGGATGTGGTAATAGGTGGCGTGTAGGGTGGTGTTATTTCTGTTGATGCGCTCATATAGTCTTTTGCAGTTGGTTGTGCCATGATTATGGCCTTTCCTCATTTTCTGAATGACCTGTTTTGAGTCCCCAAAGGAAATGATTTTTTGATATTGTTCTTTCTGATTGGTTCCAGGACAATGTATAAGGAAAGCCATTCAACTTCGTTGTTATTCTTCCGTAAAAACAATTTAGCCTCAAATGTAAAAAGTGAAATTTGGGTATATTTTAAGCTCGATTTCATTAGTAACATATTTCAACAAAAATGAAAAATAGAGCCCTATAAAAAACCAAGTAGAGTCTAATATTAATATTAGACTATATTCATTGATCATTCCTATAAACCTTATAGGATGACTTCAGTTGTATGCAAAATTATGTTATAGAGAGATTGGCTAATGGTGAACTAAGTGACTTCCTATTTTGTTTTGAATTGTGTCTCAATAACTTTAGTTATGGTCTCTCATGCCAATGGAAGTTTCTACCATGGAGATGGTCTTGAAATTAAATCTAGAGAGGTCTTAAGGATCCATTTCCATAGATGAAGTCTAGTCTTCAGATTACTATGTCAAAATTTTATGAAATTTGTGGCGTTGCTTATCAAGTTAATAATATATGGATATTAAAGAATGTATCATATGAATCTAGACTATCATTCAATTTTTTCATTTTAGTACAAATATCACTCTTTACTTAGATTGGATGAGATTTCGCAATCTTGAGCAAGCATGCACACTGACTGTGGAGAAAATCACTTGATTGATACCATTGTGAGCCATGCCATAGAAAAGATAACCATAGTTCCATTATAACTAGCTATTACCTCAAGGCACTTGAAGTCATGACACAATTTTTATATTGTTGTGTATCTACAAACACTTATGATAATAAGGATCTATGTTTTCTAAGATATGATGCTTTTTCCGTACAAATAAGAAAGTGTACTTCTAGAAAGGTTATAAAAAAAATATTCTTATCTTTCTATAGTTTAAGTTGGCATAATATTCTATAATTTGACAATCTAATTAGTTCCAGTTACCAATAGGAGTCCCAATTTTTGAAAATATCAAGTCTAAAAAACAGAGCCTGCGTAAAAGCATAAAAGGAAGCATCCTTAGATTTGGCTAAGAAAGGGTTGTATAATAGTTGGATACATTTTTTGATTTATTTTTTTCATCTTCAGTTTCCTTAGTTATCTAGTCAAATTGTCATTCTATATATAAATATAAGGGTAGTGCAAGTGAATTCTAGTTATTTGGCCATTACTAGTCCCTGCTTCCATATGTACCACTAAAGAAGACAAATATAAGCATGTATGAGCTCATACTGTGCCTTGATTCTTTTCTTCCATATTTTGAATATTAGTTTAGCACAATATTTGAACATATTATCCATTGGAAAAATTCTTTTGTGAAACTTTCCTATGGTGTCGATGGCCTATTATGTATGTGGCTTCATATGTAAAATTCCAAGGAAAACCTTGAGGAGAAAATCTGAGACTTTGTTGCGTTTGCAGATGGTACCCAATGCAAACCTATTGGTACTAATAACAACACCCGAACTGGAGAAACATCAGGTGATGAATGCAACAGAGGTGGCCATCTTGAGGAATTGACCAAAAAATATCCCGACTCTTACATGAAGTTGAAAGCCACTTGAGCTAGATCACTATGCTATATGAAATCTATATATGCAATGAACACCATTACTATTTACATGGGAAGATTTACCTTAGATTTTATTCAAAGAACTATACATACCAAGCGTTTGTCAAATCTGAACCTGGATTGTCAGTATTAGTTTGACCATTAGATTTTCCTTGCTTAAACTCCCTTATAATAAGACTGTTAGGTCCCGTTTTCATGATAGAAATTCTGGTATTCACGAGAAGTGCAAATTTTACATTTCCTTTCTTGAATCATAACTCTTCAACTTGAAATATGTTACGAGTAATTATAAATGGGTTTTTTCTACCATTATTCAAGTCATGGAAACTTCTTTTTGGTGTATTATCAAGAATTAGAGGTAGAGAAACAAATTAAATCATTCCAAAGTCAAGTAGCTGCTGCATTTTCTGAGAGGGGCTATGCCATAATAGAGGGTTCTTTCATAAAGCTTCTTTTGAGTGTTTAAATTTAGTTTATATATATATATATATATATATATATATGAATCTATTTTTTGAGATTTATGTTGAAAAAATTCCTTGTAATCAGGTTGAGAGGGCCCATCAAGAAGAAGAGTCTGTGTGATAAATTGAAAGAGATTCAAAATAGGTACCATAAAGTATGAAGCCTTCAAGAATGCATTATCAGTTCCAAATTGAGTGCATTTTACGAGCATACAAACTTCTCAAACAATGTTACAATGATTATGTATGTTATCCTCTCGTGCAAAACGTGTAGGCATTGTTACAATAAAATTAACAAATGTGAGATCCCATTACAATTTGCTCCAACCACGTTTTACTTACCTATCTTTTGAATGGAGGATATCTTCCAAGTCCTGGAGTAACAATTGGAGCAGTGGATACTATGTCAATGAGTACACGATGCACCTATTCCACAAGCAACTCCAAGGATTCATATTGACATTTTTCCCAAAATGAATATGTAATGCCAAATTTGATATAAAATCCCCCCAAAATGCCAAAAATATGTTCGAGTATTAAATTTACCTAGATCCAATCCAGTGATAACAATAATATAAGCAAAAGAAAGAAGATCATCTATACAACTAAAGAGTCTAGAATAATAGTTAAAATTGGCTATCTCAGTACATTTGTGTCTAAAAAACTACAAATATTACATTATTACTGTGTATTGGGTATCATTTTAATGTCTATGTATCTTTGAAGTCAAGATAGCTCCATAAAATTTATTCATTCGGTAATTTGGTGAATTTTTGGACTCCTACATAGATGTCGACATATACATAGTTGTTGAGCCTGAATGTGTAAATAATTTAGAATTAAAAGAAGTATAACTACTACCAAGTATTGGACATATTTCTAGTAATTATTTAGATGGCAATCCATTTTATGTATCTTTTATGTATTTTTTGTAGATGGGAGTTCCAACGAGTACACACACTTCATACTTTTGAGGGACCCCACCCCACGAAAAACAAACACATTTTTTATTATGTATTTCTCATTTTTCATGGGATGGGGTCCCTAAAAGGTACACAGTGTGGGTACTCGTTGGATGTAGGATTTAATTTCACATCCAATGAGTGCTGCCGCTTGAAGTTTGAGTAAAACGACAAGGAGATATTTTGAAAATATGAATTAAAAAGTAGTTTTTTTAATGTCAAATATGTCAAGTCAACCACTATGGTTGACTCTTTTCTTGAAATTATACTAGTTCTTGAATTCAATGTCTCTTCTTCTTATGAGGTGGCTTGTTTTCTTACAAGGTGTCTTGTTTGTGCATGAGGCTCATTTTAGGCCCCAAATTTTCTCTAATGCAAACACCATCTTGATCTACTTTTGTTTATTTGTTTGTTATCGCTTTCTTTATTTCTAGGTTTGAGGGAACACATTCATGGGTTAAATTGGGCACAAGTGCTGAATGGGAAAGATGTTAAATCCAAAAAAGTTTCTCTTGGTGGAGGAATTTATTTTGAGGTGCTGTAGGATCAAAACAAAGTGCTGCTAAGCTTTCTTAATCTAGACCTAGATGTATGCCCCTCTGTTGTTAAAACTTGTTCATAGATCTCTTTAGTCAGTTAGTATAGTGAGTAAAGGTGAGAAAAAGGTCAATTGTTATTTCAAGGGTGAATGTTCAAGTGGCATGTGGATCGTGCACACTTTCTATGCTAGGAAACAACTCTTCTTCCTTCTATGACTGAAGAGGATCACATTCATGGTGATAGTGATACATCTTATTCTCCTAATCCACATATTCCTCCTATTCATGCTGCACAAAAAACTTGATTCTTTATCTAATTCTTTTAATCCATATTGGTTTCCATGGGACTCGTAATTCTCTCATCTCACTATAGCAACTGTTACAAATTCAACAGCATACAAAGTAATTCTCTTGATCTATAGTTTTGAGAGTTGGGTCTTCAAATTTAGGACAATTTGGTTAAAAAATACAGGCAAAACTAACATCTATTTCCTATATGGAGCATCAATGCATTATGAATAAAAGATGATCAAATATCTAAGGAAATTTGTAGGAGTTTGAGATTATTTTCAACTAGCCTTATTCAAATTGTATATTATTTAAGTTATGTCGACTCTATGCAATTTCATTGACCAACTAAAAACCATCCTAAAATGGTTACAAAATAAATGGGGTACCAACCACATGATCAATATTTATATCTTCCAACAAACATGGCCATTGTTGGAAGATCTGAAAAACAAATGCAAGAGAAATATGTTACCCATGTTGAATTTTTTATTTCAAAGAATAAAGTCAAAGAAAACCTTGGAGAAATTTAGGAGAAATATTGTTTTGGATGAACCTAGAGTTATTTTTAGCCTATAAGAAGGAACCAAGGAAGCAACTAGAAAACATAAATGTGAAGGATATGACATCAGGAGCAAAGGAAAATAAACCAAGGTTCCATGCCTATAGGAGAGGCTAGTTTCAAGCATGCAGAGATATGTATCAAGCCACTATGTATGCTACAGAGGATGAGGAGTGGTCAAACTTGATATGAGGAGAGCAAAAAGTGGGTTTATTCTCTCTCTTCATTTCCTCATAATTATCAAGTTTGAGCTTTGTGAGATTCTAAATAACCTTTTGCAAAGAAAAAGTGGGATATGGAATAGTAGGTTTTTTCTTGTGTGCACTGTCTAGCCAATGAACCATACTAAAAAAAGATTCAAGATCATTGTCATTTCTCATTTGTCTTCCCCCTATTGTAGCAACCCTCTCCGTCGATGCTCTTTTTGAAGCACGTTCACAATCCTCATAATTTACTTTCTCTACTATGATATGCTATGTTCTACTATTGTCATTCATTCCCTTATACAACAACTCTTTCAAAATTTGCTCTCTCTTCCCATTATTTTTCTTCACACGTTATAACCTCTTAAGCTGCAATTTCCTCTCTATCTTGTTTCTTAGTTTCCCTAGATTTAACCATTGTTGCTTGTTGCTGCAATGCATTTCCAGGAATGTAAAAACCTTAGTCTTGGACTCATAGAGACTACAAAGCCAATCAAAATAATTATATACTAAAACATTCACTAAAAATTTCATTTGGAGCTTAAGTATTGTTATATATCTTACACAACATATAAAACCGCTAACGCATGTATTTCATTTATAAAAATCCATCTAATTACATAAAAGTAAATGCTTTCTCATGGTTGTCATAGCTTTACCTCCTTGGGTCTTTGAACATGAACAATCCAATATTGTTGCAATAAGAACTCTAAGAAAACATCAAAACTTCCATCCTATTGGGCACCAATATGACAAATATATGCATGATTTATGACCAAAAATTGTTGCAATTGATTTATCTTGCTCGGCGTGGCTGTTGCCTGACTAGAGTGAGGGGAAACCATGTTGTTTCCGACTGGTGCAAATTATTGTCCATTTCAGCTAACAAGTGTTAAAAGATATAAATCTTCTTTCAAAATAATAGAACAAGATACACAAAGACACATTCCACGGTCGATATAATGGAATATATATTCTTCTTTATTCATAATAAAATAGAACATAGAAATTCAACCTTTCCAAGAACCAAGGAGACAAAAATCTCAAATCCTAAATGAACTCTCAACCCCAATCACACAATACTATCTCGAATCTCCTCTCAATATCTCTATGAGAAATTTACCCTAATAAATAACTCCAAAGTAGTTACTCATGTAACTACTTCTTTGCCTAACCTATAACAAGCCCTAATTGAGCCATTAATTATTCATGTAAAATCATCATTTGGATATTTTATTACATCAGTTACTTTAGGTCACACAAATATCCTCAATTATATCAATACAAAACCCAAATAGGGTGCCAACACTAAAGTAACCTAAAGTAGTGTGGAGTAAAATCACTTTATGTCAAAGGGAAATTATAATAGCACTCTATGTCAAAGGGAAATTGTACTAGTATTTATCATATATCATTATCCCTTGATTCTCTTACAAGTAGTATCCAAACACATAGACATTCTTTTTCCATTGATGAGGCATCGTAAGATGAAGTAGTGTGGAGTAAAATCACTCTATTTCAAAGGGAAATTGTACTAGGTAGTTGTCATATATGTAATCCAATATTATCCCTCTATCCTTTGATAGGTAGTATTCAAACATGCAGGAATTCTATTTCCATTGATGAGGGCTAGCACCTGAAAACCATGTGGATTAGTGGAACTCTATTTCAATAGGGAACTATACAGGGTAACTACTACAATTGTAATTGAAGATTAGAATTGACCATTTTACATGTTTCAAACAAACAAACAACATTGCCTAGCGACTAATAAAGGGTAGTGCCCTTAAATAGGGTGGATTGAAGGCACTTTATTTCAAAGACGAATTGTACTAGGTGGTTGTGGAGTTTGTAATTCAAGATTATCCCTTGATCCTTTTATTGTACATGGTAAAAAAATCAACATTGTTTGGCCACTAATTATGGGTAGTTTCTTGAAAGAGTGTAAATCAAAGGTACTTTATTTAAAAGGGAACTCTACTAGGTGGTTATTGAGACATATTTCAAGACTATCCCTTGATATTTTATAGGGTGTATTTGAGAGAAAAAAACTATCTTGTAAATAATGAGGGGTAGTTCCCTGAAATAGTGCATATTGGAGGCACTCTATTTGAAAAGGAACTATACTAGGTCATTGATGCGACCATACTTCAAAATTATTGCTTGATCCTTTTACAAGTTGTAACCAAATACACATCATAGTTTCGCCATTGATGAGGAGTGGTGACCCAAAATAGTTTGGATCGAAGGATTATGGTTAAGAGGGGAACTATATTAGAGGGATACTACAACCATGATTCAATATTATCCCTTAGGAATTTTATACGTTGCATCTAAACGAATAACATAGTCTAGGAATTCTCAAGGGGTATAACGCCAAAATAGTGTGGATTAGAGGCGCTCTAAATGAAAGGGGAATTGTACTCAATGGATTTTGTAGTTGTAATTCAATATTATCCCTTGAGACTTTTATAGTTTGTAGTCAAACAAACAACATTGTTTGGCTACCAATGAGGGGCACTATACCAGGTGGCTACTACATTAGTATCTTATGATCCTTTCATAGATCATAACATAATATTTCATGATCATTTAAAACTTTTTTATCCAACAAAAAGGAATATTTGGTAGGGAGACAAAATATTGAGAGGTGTGGAGTGATTATGTATTCCATTCATTGCATGTTGGATGAGTTAGCATTCAGTAAATGGTGTTTGTTGAACTAGGATGAAAATGAAATTTTATCGAATTCATATTGGGGTTTGGGTTATAAATATGTTTGTCTCTTTTTCAATATTGAATCTATAACTCAATATTTTCTTTAGTATGGAAGATGAAATATAGTGGGTTCTTTTTCTTATGTGTAGTCCTAGAAATCTAACTTCGACGCTAAATATTGAGGGAAGTCTCACCACCCTCTATGGCTTGAGTTCCATACACTCCATAAAAAAATGACCAAAGAATAATATAGGGACTTAAGCCATATAATTTATCTCCTAGGTTCATGTGTCATGCATCACTTATGTGAGTTTGGTGTGTCACATATGTATGTGAGTTTATTTCCATCTCTTATGTGTGTGAGTTTTATGGGTGGGTTTTATCTCTATTTTGTCATTTCTTCATCACTCCAATTCATCAATCTTCCTCAATGTCCCTACAATGGGACGATTTGTTGGTGTAAATTTGAGACCGTGGACCACTTGGGTTACCAACAAAGGTTTTTTACTGTAGTTTAGATGTGCTGGCAATTTTAGTCCTATCTTGACAATGGAACCATTTCTTGGCGTAAAATTGAGATTGTGGTCCACTTGGGTTACTAATAAATGGTTTCTAATGTAGTTTAGATGTGTTGGCATTTTTAATCCTCCTAGAGGGGAGAAGGTCTCACCCAAAGTGTAGCTGATACGTTAGAAAATGAAAGAGGTATGGTGGGATAATACATATCTAACATCTATTCTATAACCATACGGTCTCTTAGAACAACATAATAAAGTAATAAAACATCTTATTTAGACTTACCATATTTAATATTAATGCAAGCCCATTTAAATCTTAACAAAATGGATTCATAAACCCATGTATATCATGCATCAAAGGAAGTGAATTACATAAAAAATTAAAAGTGGGGGAGGGAGGGTGTTTCTTTATTCATTATTTAGTTTTGTGTACATAGATAGAGAAAACATTGAAACTCATTACAATTTCCCTTGGACTAAGTCAATAACTTAGATGCAAGAATTAGTAACTCACATGCCTACAAACCTCAAATATAAACTTGTGTAACTCCTTTCTTCTACTCTATCACTACTACTACTACTTAAGATCCCTAGATATTTTACGCCTATACATGGAAGTTTAAAAGTAGACCTTGCTCCAAGTGGTTACAAAACAAAGAAAAAGTGCTATTTGGGTCAAATTGTTACTTGTTTTCTTTCATACTGAGCCATTTGAAAGTGAACCTATGATTCATATGCTTATGGCCTTCTTCCATTTCACCGTAAAACTCTCATGTTAACACACAATAGTGATCTCATTGCTCAAGCATGAACTAATTGCTTTGTAGCTTAATCATGATCTCATTGATCATGCATGAACTAATGGCCTTGAAGCTTTTTAGATACATACAATTGGTGGGTTTGATTCCATATCCAAATACCTTTTCCAACATCCTCCTAGCATGTGCCAACTTGGTAGCTTAGAAAAGGGCAAGGAGAGCCATGTAGAAATAATAAAATGAAATTTTTTCACTAGACACAAGGCTTGTGTTGAATAATGTTGAATGGCAGGAGTATATCCTCTGTGACTACAATGAAGTGGATACTTAAATTTATTCTACCAAAATGTTTGTTGCATGTGATAATAAGCAGCAACATGCCTTATCGATTTGGACCACAATGATGCCACACCTTGCATTGTGTTATCAAGCATACAGGTGGCATGGCATTGGAAAGATTTAGAAGAATATCAAAGACAATTAAGTATAATATAACCATGTATGTAGTTGGAATGAGGTCAATAAAGAGGTTTATGAATTTCTTTCTGAGATAGGTCACACCAAGAAACCTAAAAAATCTATGCAAATTTGGTTAAAATTTTGATTGACAATGCAAGGCTGCAAGGTTTTTGAAATCAGACTTCCTTTGTCTTAGTTTCCATTTTTGAGGGGTTATTATTACACCAATATTTCCTAGGACTTCATTTCGTTTGAGCAGAGAAAATCATTACAAGTGGTGGCACAGAGGCAAATATGGGGCACACATTCTGCAATATCATTGATAGTATCTTTGACAATAAAGAGTGAGAGTTGTTATGTTTGGATTAGATACAACTAGTAAGAAAACTATTTTTTTTAATAGAAATTAAGAAAAATATATTAGGAAAGAAAAAGGCCGTGCACAACTATTCATTACATAATAAATAAACCTGAGTTCCATGAAGGATTAAAAATAGAAGAAGGCTAAAACATCTATGCCTAAAAACAATTTCCTGAAATTCCTAGTATGCCTCCTGATAGTAACCATAACACGAGAAGGGTAGATTTTAACAAACTGTTGGTTCAACAGGATACAAGAAAACATTCATAGGTTGACTAGAAAGACAAAACTTTACATATTCTTTCCTCTATGACCAAGACATGGATGTGTGACAGAGACTTCTTCCATGGGAATAGCACCTTCTTCAGCAGAACTATGACAATGATTGCACTGGGACATTCTGGACATTTTCAACACTTTGTCCTTGATAATTTCCATTGTTCCCATAAATTGCTTCAGGTCCCGCTCATGGTCATCAATTTTGGAATCATGGTAGTCAATTTGTTTGGTGATGTACTTTATATCTGCAGCCATCTCCATGATATCCTTCACACCTACTCCTACAACCTCAAAAAATATGCGTAGATGCATCTTTATGTCTTCTAGACAAGACTTTAAACTGGTAGAATCTACGTCCTCGTCCTTCTTTTCCATTGTTCCAAAAAAACCGGCTTTAGTCCAATGTGAGAGACCTTCAAACAAACCCTACAGATGATGGATAATGACTTATTCTTGATCCTCACATAGGATTGCATATAGTGAATGGAGGATATATCTAGCATCGTAATAAATCTCTTCCATATCAATTGTGCAAACAAGATCATCGAGACCACGGATTACTTCTGGAGTAAGATCCAATCTAACACTAGTAGTAGAGAGGTACTGGCACTTGGCAGAAGGAGGGCCACATGACTCAAGGGGCGGTGGGGATTCAACCAGAAACTTTGGCCATGAGAGGAGCCTAAAGTCCATCGAAGGATGGTTAAGGGACATATTTAAATTCCCTTGCTTGATTAGCATAAACAATGTTACCTTGGGTATTTCAAGCGCCTTGGTTGGCTAGCTTGTCAGCTAGGCCATTTTTCTCCCAGAGTATATGAAAGAAGAAAAATTGAGGTGGAGAATTGAGGAGGTGAATCCTATCATAAATTCTTTTGCAACTAGTAGAGTCCTTTTTATAGCTAGTTCTCATCTTCTGTATAACCTGTCTTGAGTTGCTGAATATCATTAGCTAATTTGAAATGGATTTCCCAGATGTTAGTTCTAGCCCATGGAAGAGTGATAACCATTCTGCTTCATTGTTTGTTTGGATTCCAAGGCCCCAAGTAAAGGAATTTACTATATTTCCTTCAGGATCAAATATGATCCCCCCTGCATCTGCCTCCCCTTGGCAAGACAACTATATTGTACAAGCTACATTTTGGATAATTTTTATCTACCGTACCAACCATTGGTTTTAATGTTAAATATTTTTAATACAAGAATGTACAGTTCACAATTTGGGATGTGGGTGGACAGGGGAAGTTCATTCCTTTTTGGAAGCATTACTTCAACAACACTGATGGCTTGGTAAAAAATTAATCCAACATTGCTATGGAATGTTAATGGGCTTACATAAGCAAAATACACTTTTGTGATTGATCTTATATATTTTTCACTATGTCATAGTTTAAACCCGATCGACACATTTTGAGTGGACACTCCACCATTTATTCACATCAGCTTCAACCAGATTCTGAAGATGGGTGGAGTGTCCACTCGAAAATATTTGATTAGGTTTAAACTCTAATATAGTGCAAAATCCAAAAGATCAAACAAAATGTTGATACATTGTGAAAACATTCATAATCAAAATACACTTTGTCGGTCGAATGTTATGGAGGGAAAATGTGACTGATTTAAATACAATATCTTTAGTTAGCATATTGTCTAATTTGGAAAAAAAATTGAGACTGCACACTTGTATCTTGGGAATTGTAGCATAATTTGAGTATGAATATGATTTGAGTCCTCAAGCTTCTAGGAGATGTGATGCTTGGGGGCAGCTGTGTGTTGCACTAACCTTCAACAAATGGGAAATGGATTGCATAGGATGTGGCTCGACAGAAGCATCCAAGGACGTGGATGTTAGGCCATGCAAGGAGAGTGTGTCAGTAACAGAGAAGTTGCATAAGGGTTGGGTTGAATCTAGCAGGGATCCACGAACGATAGGCTAGGGGTTTGGGTTTGTGATTTGTGAGGAAGCATTGGGGGTGTAGCTAGTAACTTGGATAGGACCGACCAAAAATGTCAAAGACAGATGGGTTTAGGCATAGGAACAGACATGGCCTGAGTGCAGCCATGACAAGGGTCCTTGAGGTAGATTCTAGCTCAGCCACAATAGAGGAAAAGTCGGGTGGAGAGAAGGTGTTGCCATCACGGATTGCAACCGCTATTGGCCAACAAAGTCATGTGGAAGTGACGGATATAGTGAATAGCCTATATGAGACCTCAAATAACTACAGAACACCCTGGGAAGGGGCAGTAATATTTTGGGCCTCCCAAAAATACCTAGGAGAAAGAAGCTTGGGCAGCCCAATAGTGTGACTGGGTAGCTCTAAGGCTGCAAATCCAAACATTGGTCTATGGGTACAATAATGGATGGTATATTGACAGTGGTGCATCTAGATATATGACAAGAGTGATTTTGATGCTCCTTAGTGTTTCAGAGAAAAACTTAGACCGCTATGTGAGGTGCTCACACTAGATTAACAGTGAGGAGAGTTTGTTTCGGTGAAGTTGCAGCTAAATTCAAAAGGTATTCTAGAGGTGGCAGGGGTGATAAATGTTTCAGATTTGAGGGCCAGTTTGCTCTCATTACCAACCGTAAAGGATGAGGGCTATGAGGTAAAATTATGGGATGGAGAAGTACTCATACATATAGTGAGAGGAGGTTCCCAGGATGCAGTAGTGATGCTTGGAATCAGGGAGGTCATGTTGTACAGGATGTTGGGGCAACCTATGGTTAGCTTCAGAGGGATTTTGGAGAAAAGTTCCATAGGGATCTTGGAGCCTGGATCATTTTCAAAGAGAGTGCATGAGGTTATTCTCTATAGGAATACATGATATGAGATGACACCGATGAAGGACAACCACAGGGATCTAGATCAGAGTCCTTCAAAGAAAACAACAAATATTTCTAGTTAGGAGGGACTAGGTTCTTCCAGTTTAGAGAGAGTAGTTGTAGTAGCAGCGGACCAGGTTGATCATGGAGGAGGTGGTGTCTCTAGAAGTACCTTACTCTCTAAGAGAGAGAGTTATATTTTACAGCTCAACATGCACTTCTATGTTGTGGGTGTCTATAAATGTAGAAGGTACTGAGAGAAACTCTCTAGACAAGTCTTGTAAAAGTGTCTTTTGTAATAATTTATATATGGTCCGTTACTGATCAGACTAACAGTCCTTTCAAAGTAGACTAGGTATGGCCTTGTGCTAGTAATGGTAAGAATGTAAGACATGGTAAAACCCAATGTCACCTTTGTCTACCTTTTTAAATTCTTCTGGTAAATCCTAAACCCACGGGAGAGTCCCTGGCAGAGGAATAAGTATTTGGAATCACTAATAACCTACAAACATCCTCATACTAGCCTTGTAGCTATGATCAGTTCCTTATATGGAGTCAACAATGAGTAATAAAGACACATAGAACATATAAAGGAGTTAACATCAATAAATATCACAACTTTGAATGTGTTGGAGACATTTACCCACCATGCACACTTAATTTGGTCAATTTGACCTTGTTAAACCACTATCCTAAGTTTTATTGACTTAATCAGCATCAGATGAGCACACTATGACATCAACATGAGCACACCCATGCCTACCTTCAGTCAAGGAGGCCAACTAAGTCTTCTCCTTCATTCGGGGAGGCTAACTAGGCTTCCTCCTTCAAACAAGGAGCACTCCGGGAGTGATCTGAGTGTCATAAATGCACCTAATTGCTAACTGATGGTTACAATCAGTTAATATGAGTGGTGAAGGAACCTCCATTCATTATATTGATTATTTTTATTAATATTTATGAACTAGAGTCAATAGGGGCACCTCCAACCACCTCTGATGGCTAGTTTGACTTCAGTTAACCTCATTGGGGTTCATTAGAGTTAATGATGCACTACCACTTGTTGGTTGGCATGCAGTGACATGTGTCTGAGCTACTTTTAGTTAGACTCAGTCATTCATTGCACTCCAACTTTAGTTAGGACTCAGTTGAGTCAATCTGAACTTGATCAATTGGTTAACTAAGTGTTTTATTGTGGCTTACAGTCAGTTAAGCTACACCCATTCATTCAATTCGAATGACCTAGTGGGAATTCAAATTGTCTTAGAATTCATGCATATTGCATGATCATTGTATTGTATTACTCATTCTTTATTGATTATACACAACTGCTACTCCAATTGCAGCACCATTATGCCAATTTTATGCTTAATTGTCTAAAATCTTTGTGAGACTATGTTTTTAGTCCCTAGATCACTATGATAGATTAATATGGTATCATATCTCGTGGCAGGACAAAGCTCAAATTTCTGAAAAACATGGTTTTTGACAGATCTTGCATGAAAAATTGAGCAAAAGCTCAAAATTCCAACACTGCACCAGAAGCCAAGGCTTACCACTTAATACCCCAAGTAAAGAAATTGTTGATCAATCTTTCTTGATCAATTATGCTGGGTGTGATGAAATCCTAAAATGTGCAGGCTGTCCGACCTTACGGTGCCCCTTTTGTTTTGATTTACAGGTTTTAACAGGTGAAAAGCTTTCACTACAGCAGTTTGAGGTGGCTTCTTCCATCGAACTATTGATTCCATTCAATTTCCACTCATGGAAAGGAGACATGGAGATCCAACTACGTGCCATAGGAATCTATCAGGTCACTATGGACAATGAAGAAGAGACTACTCATGTGATAGACAAAGCCATATTCTTGAACAAGAAAGATGAAGCATTCATATTCTTGTGCCTCTCTATTTCCTGGGATCTTCTTTTCCATCTCTTAGGATTGAAGACTCCAAAGGAAATTTGGGACAAATTAGACACCCTATATGGAAAACAGGATGATTTGAGAGTTTACCATCTTGAAAACGAGTTGATGTCTCTCCAGCCTTCCAATTTTGAGACCTTAAATGATTTTTTCACAAAGTTCAAGCATATTGTCTTACTGTTGAAGCAATGTAAGGTGGCGAAGGTGGATGATCAGCTCATCCTTGCCATTCTCTCCAAACTTGGAGATGATTATTTCGTTTTTGTCTCTACATTACGTGTGGGGAATCTCACAACCCCTGGATGGAAGATGCCTTCACTCAATGCCTTCATTGAGTCCCTAACAAGTGAACATGATAATCTTGTCCAGATGGGGATCATCGGATCCTCTCGTGATCAAGCCCTCTATGTCTCAGGGCACAAAGATATGAAGGGTAAAGGAAAATAGTAGAAGAACCCAAAAACCAAATTCAAAGCTCCTAAGGCTAAAGTTGAAAACCAACAGCATGAAGATCCTTCTGGCTCAAATAAGAACAAAAGAAAAGGGCATCATGGAAAGGAAAAAGTCAGGTGTTCATACTGTGGGAAGGGATTCCACCCTAAACATGCCTACATGAAAAAGAAACTTGATGAAGATACATATCTTCTTGAGAAAAATCACATGAATCTTCCTGAAATATTTCGGAGGAGAGATCAGCAAGATCAGGAACCATAGCATGAAAGAGGTCATGCTCTCATGGCAAGCACTTCGAAGTCCAAAGCACTCTTGATGGATTTTGGAGCTTCGAATCACATGATGTCTGAAAGAGACTCTTTCTCATCTTTGGAGACCAGAAAATCCATTCCCATCCACATGGGAGATGACTCCACAATCATATCCGAAGGACAAGGTACTGTAGATATTGAGCATGGTTATTTTTCCAATGTTATGTATGTACCATCTCTTGCATCAAACCTCCTAAGTGTTTATCAAATGACACATACGGGAGTTCCCAAGAGAGTATCCTGTATCCCGGATGATGTAGAGATCATAGAAATTACATCTAGAAAACTTGTAGCAAAAGGCCTTGCAAACCATCATGCAAAATCCTACGAGTTCTCCCATTTTGTGGCAGATGCAAAGCCCACTGCATTGTTGACTCATGGAAATTAAGTTAGTATACTATGGCATGAGAGGTTTGGCCATGTGAACTTCAAATAAGTGCAGAAATTACAGAAGAATTCTATGGTTGAAGGCCTCCTGGTCATCAAAGCTACCACTGGAATTTGCAAGGGCTGTGTTGTTGGAAAGCACCCTGAGCATAAGTTCGATTAGGGGAAGGAAAGCCGAGCATCATGCATCTTGGTACTGATACATTCTGATATTAGTGGTCCCATGCCTATCACATCCATGAATGGATCAAGGTACATTCTTACTTTCATTGATGACTTTTCTAGATACACATGGGTCTTTTTTATCAAAAAGAAGTCGAAAGTCGTGGAAAAATTTACTGAATTGAAGGCCTTGATTGAGAATGCATCTGGAAAAAAGATCAAGATTTTAATATATGATAATGGTGGGGAGTATGTTAGTAATGAGTTACTACATATATATTCCCAAAGTAGTATTCATATCCAGCATTTAGTCCCCTACACTCCCCAGCAGAACGGTGTAGCGAAGAGGAAGAATCAGTCTCTCAAGGAGATGACCACCTGTATTTTGGAATCAAAGAAGTTGGATACAAATTTGTGGGATGAAGCCATACATACTACAGCATATATTCAGAATGGATTGCCACACTCATATATGAAAGGGAAGACCCATTTCGAAGCATATTTCAGACACAAGCCGGATGTGTCGAATCTGAGGGTGTTTGGGTCCACTGCATGGGCCTGAATTCCGCTTGATAAAAGGAGGGATTTGCAACCGCAAAGCATAGAATGTTGTTTATTGGATATATTGATGAATATAAAGGTTTCAAGCTGCTGGATATCAAAACAAAACATATCATCATTGAAAGGAGTGTCATGTTTGATGAGCCTCTTCAAGAGGTGGAACTAGTGAGGGAGAAAACTGTTGAATTTCCTTCCTATTCTATTGAATATTTGGCTGATGTAATTGGGGGTGATGACCCTGATTTGGATCCTCTTGCAATTAACTTCTAGGGAAATAAAAATCTAAAACAGACAGTATGTGGTAAGAACAATGCTTATCCAAGCAAATTGATGAAGTGTGTGTATCGAACCTCATAGATATCCCCTTTCTCCAAAACCTTCACATAACAAACTTGTAATTTCCTTGTTTCAGACATAATCAGCCTTTGAATGCCTAATGATTCTTGTTGTGTTGGAAATACATCCAAATCAGAATCAAATACTTGCAGACATAAGTTTTGGCTTGAGTCGCATGATGATAGAGCTTTCAACCTTCCCTGAATAGACTCATACTTTGTGGAAGGTTCTCTCATTCCAGCATGGTTCTTACATTTAATTCTTTTATCAGCTACCATCATAGTAGACAAAGATCTCAAATCTAGCCTACCTTTCAAAAAACTCTCCTCGATCCGAAGATCTATAAAGTTTTCCAAGTTAAGAGATGGTGTTAATCTGTCATAAACAGGTGGAAGTTTAAAAGTAACTCCCTCTGCTATCTCCAATAAACCAGATGTTGATGCATGAGGACCATGTTCAGCAGCAACGTCAAGTTGGTTGTAACTACCCAGATTATGGACAACATCATGTATATGAGGACCTGCCAAAGCAGGAACTTCTAATCCATATGGAGTCCTCTCATATTTTATAACTACCTGAGAGCTGTACTTAATTTCTGACTCTTCCCGTTTGAATTATGCTTTGCAGTGGAGGGACCTATGCGAGAAGCAGCAGCAGCTGCTGCTTTCAACTTATTGGTTTTCTTGAACTTCAGTGCATGTTCTAATAATTTTCCTCTTATATATGATTCTGAAAGTCATCATCATCTTCATCATTATCGTTTGCATCTTTCCATGTAGATGAGTTATAACCAGCCTCTACTTCAACATGGTATCGTTTTCTTTTTAAACCTATATCCGATGGTAAATCTGATGGCCTCTTAGCCCTACCACCATTTACATGTTCAAGAATTGTATCACAACCTGCTCCATTAAAGCCAAAAGAAACAAAGCGGGATGATCGGAGATTTTAATCAAATAATCCCAAACCAGCTACTTTTACACCATTGTTAAACAAGCAAGTAAAGAAATTTCATACAATGATATCTACCTACTTATGATGGGAAAAAACGAAGTAATCCCAAACACAACCTAATAGATTTCTATAATTCAAAGTAACAAGTCAACATCATATTTATGGCACCATTGCTTCCATTAGTCTCATCTTGACTGCTGCTAGTGTAATTATTTGGATCATCATCATCATATTGTCGTATCTAAAATTTTTGAATAGAGTGCAAAAATTACGCATGTATCAAATACAATTACTTCAATTATGAAAACATAAATTAACATAAAACAAATAGACATTATTAATAGGTTGCATAATACTAGAATAGTAGAAATACAAATGCTTCATTTATGGGAGCATGGATTCCATGGGACTACAAATACTACTTGAATGACCTCAAACAAACTTACATCAATCTTAAAGAGATCTAAATATGAATAATTATTTTTAGATGGATGGTAGCCATTAATATAAGGTGACTTGTGCTCCATCCTGCTCACAAAAACAATAAAAGAAAAGGGCCCAAGTAAGTCAATGTGTGATAAGAAGTTCTTTCAAAAACACAATAACACATTTTTAATGCTTTCCCTTTTGACAATCAAATAGATTAAGCAACCCATAACATATAGAATTTAGTTCTTGTCTCAAAATTCATATTAATGTGGAACAAAGTTCTCAGCAAGGGATATGCCACTTTTTTTTAGTAAGCTTGCAACTAAAAAAACATCACAACTACGACCCTCACAAGGAAGGGAACCCACAAAGCACAGAGACACCTCTGAGTGATGTTAGTATAGATTGAGGGATTTTAAAGAACCTAAGAGACTAATGGATGCTTCTTCACATAATGCAAAAGTTTAAAACACAGCAGCAACATTGCAATAGATTTTTCATCCAGATTTGAGATGAAAATGACTAGATGTACTACCTTGACCACAACACTAGTAGCATTAATTATTAATCTATGGGTTAGGGAATATTTCATGAAGGAGAAGGTTTCATTACTCTTCGGGATATATATAAACACTAAAAAATCAAGGTTAACTAATTAGCAGTCACAAAATAAATAAAATGGTAAATATAGATATGAATAAATTTTCCCCAAGTAGTGGGGACATCACTTTAAACAGATTATAAAAGGATGGTGAATATCAGGAGGAAAAATTAAGTATAATTGACACCAAATGGTATAAAAGGTTCGTGTAATAGGATCCTACATGGATTTTTTGGAAATGATGAGTACTACCTTGCTAACAACAGTAGCAGTTTTAATGGGTGGGTTAGAAAGTACAACTTCCCAATCTAGAGAGGTTGAAAATTCCAAACAACGAACGAGACAATTTTCATCAGGTACAAAGTGACAATCTTATTTGGTCTAGTAAGAAACAATAAATAATCAAGATTGGCTAACTAATCAGCAGTCAAAAAATCCATAATGGTATAAACGAGTTTCACCCAGGCCGTGAAGCAAATCACTTTAAAGTTTAAACAAATTTAAAATGCTATTGCGAATCTCAAGGGCCAAAAATTAAGGTGATCGATAGCAAAAGGCTCTTATAACAGACATGACTACACTCTTACAACATACATTAACCAGGGTGGCTACAGTTTGGATCTTGTGTTTGGAGTGCGACAGTAATTATCTAGGCCAAATTACAGCTGGATTTTTGAGCTAGTTACTAAAAACTAATGCAAACACACCTATTGGTGCCTACTGGATCTTGTTGTACTCATACCTACTGGTTCCTATGCAATAAAAAAATATAACTTATAAAAAACATAGAAATGAACCTTGTATATTAGATTGCATCCATTCATGTCTACT
This sequence comes from Pseudotsuga menziesii, assembly GCA_001517045.1. NCBI lineage: Eukaryota > Viridiplantae > Streptophyta > Pinopsida > Pinales > Pinaceae > Pseudotsuga > Pseudotsuga menziesii. Next base: position 26,918 of record LPNX010593897.1, on the reverse strand, counting down.
AACTAAATAACCTATACTCAACACAATTGTGCATAGAATATGCGGACAAGGTACTAACAACAAGATTGAATGTACTTGAAATTGGGACAAAGGAAACTGTTATCACCTCCAGGAGCATTGATTATACTTGTACCATACTCTCTTGCAATTTTACATAAACAACAAATCAGTTACAACCAAAATTGAACCCCAATTATAGCAAAACCCCAAATTTAAATTAATCTTTTTTTCACAAACCCTGAAAAATTTATAGGCAATGTGCCAGATACCGTAAACCACCATAAAACAACTATAATTTTTACAGAAATTAGATGCAATTTGCACCACTCGATTAACAAAACTAAGAATTTGCTACCACACGCCTGGATAACCTAAACCCAATTTCATCCCAAAAACACAAGAAAAGAACCCCAAAATCGGATCTCAAAAACAGCTATAAAAAAAGTACATTAGATAGGGCGCCTGCATAATAATTTATCACCGAAACCCTCTAAAAATCAACAACGGAGTGTGTGTATGTTAATTGGGAATCAAACTGATGTTTGATGTTGCTAGTGCAGTCCCTACAAGCAATTTTGAGAACCATTTGAGGTCTGATGTTTTTGGTGCAGTATCCTTAATAACTGATCCAAAGTTGAAGACAAGAAAGAGAGATTTTAAAAGGTCATCAGAGAGTGAAAGCAATATTTATAATGATGGAGACAATATTTTGAATTTTTCTTCTTATCTTGAACAAATTAGGATATAATCACCAGATACAGGCATTATTTTAGAGCAGACCATGAGTAAAAAGCAGTTTGGTCAGAAAAGGCAAAGCATGGAAAAATAAATTAGAGGTTCTCGATTAGTTCCTAAAAGTGAGTTCCTAGATTGTAGAAAAACAATGACATATTACATTTTCCTTTTAAATTTTCCACAAATGCAGCGTCGTCATCTTTGAAATCTGATTGAGATTTTTCTCACTTATCCTCTTGCAAGAGTTGTACTTGATCAAATTCCATGCTTTTGGAGCAATATTTAACATGTCCACAATTGCATTAAAGGACTTCAGTAAGATATTAAAAGTAATTGTTTTGAACACTTTTTCTGTAAGAGTCTCCCTTGGTATAAGCTGATGACTTTTTAAGGTCTTCCATGGAACCTCCTTCCAACAACTTCAATGACAAAAACTTGTTTTTAATATGTAAAACCTTTGTTTCATTGACATATTTGTGCAATTTCTATAGTCTCAATATCATCAGAAACTAACATCAATATTAACCAAATCCCTTCACAACTCTTCATCATATTTAGCTTGACCTACAGTACCTGTGTTATCCGGTCTTGTCTCTTTGCAGGATACTATCTCCCATATTTTCGTAAGTTTAAACATGGTTTTTATTCTAGATTTCAATACAAGATAATTTTTTCCAGTTAATTTATGCCTTTAGTCAAACTCTAACCATTGCCATCATTGCCATCAAGCAGTTTCTCCATCATTTTTTTGCATGTTTATAGGAATTTAAATAAAAAGCGGATTACTTGTCCCAAAAAACTATTGGACTATTAAAGACTTGATACACTTTGAAGACTTCTAGCATAACCAAATGATTTTGAGGGGATCCATTCAAGCATACTAGAAGTCAAACATATGCAACATATGTAGTTCCTCTATCATTTTGCATTTTTCCTTTAGTAACATTTAAGCTCTTTGGAAGAGTTTTCTACACTTTGTAAATACTTGTTATATTAATTGATAGCAAATTTGTAGTGAAGGAGATATGGATATGGGTGGAATGGGGTCTAGCCATATCACGTGTTTTTTTTAATCATAGTATAGCCAAAGGGTGACTCCAACTGGGGTATGATTATCTTAATTTATGTTATGTTTCAACATTGTTTTTTGACATTTTTTTAGGTCTAGTTTGTTTATTTTATACGATTATAAGAGCTTATTCAAAGTAGATATAATATTATGTAAAGTTGTCATTTTGGCTATTATCTTTTTAGTTGTTTATTTGATTTACACTCTTTAAGAAGCAATTTTTTTCTATTGATAAAAAAGTAAGTGTATTTAATTTTTAAATTTGTAAAATGAAAAAAAAAATCTAATCTTTTTTTATATGTGATTTTGAATAATTTGATATTATTAATTTCAAAACTATATATTTTTTAAAGTAATAAAATAATATGTTCTTTTTAATAAATTTTATGATATAATAAGATGTATAAAATTTGAATAATTTTACAAAATAAGTTTTTTAATTTTCACACTAATATAATAATATATAAATGATATAAATATTTACATAAAATTTTATAATAATATTATATAAAATAATGAAAACTAAAATTTTATATATTTTGTGATAAAATTATATTTTAATATTTGATCATAAACAATTCAAAATTAAATACTTCATGTATATTTAAGTAAAAAATTTTATGCTCAAATAATAAGCCTTTATAATTTATAATTTATAGTTTATGGTTTATCAATTTCACAATAAGGAGAAGAATAAGATTATATTTTAAACATATTAATACATATTGCAATGTAAATATGTATAAATGTTAGGAAATACATAATTTATTTTTATAAATGAATTTGATTAGCTTCATAATTATATTTACAAAAGAATTTGTCTTTTTATTAATTTTAAAATGTAAAAATATGATATACCATTTTTGGAATTAGCATTAATTGCTTTTGCATGGCTATGGTTGAATGAGTATGCCACATTTTTTTTATATTTTATATTTATAAAAAAATGATTATGGTTGAATGGCTAGGTCACCCTTCCCAAACCTCTTCTGACCCCATTTTCAAAACCTTAGCAAGTGTTGTGCCTTGTGAACTATTCATTCAAAGCTCCTTTGGCTCTTTTTATTGAAGTATTGAGGGGTTTTTCTAGCTAAAATCCCTCAATAACTAAATGCAAAAATATTTTAATCATGGAAAGATCTATCTAAATGACATTTCACTTGTTAAGGATAGATATCAATCAAATATTATGGACATTGGATATTATGTTCTTTTTTCCTTGCCATTTTTGAAACAAACACTTGAATTGAATATTATGTACTTTTTTTATTACATTTTTTTAGTCCAAAAATGATATTTTCAGTAAATAAATTATGTACTCTCCTCCAACACTCTATCCTCCTCATGGTTGGCTTGACTAGTGACCCCCATATCCATAATGGTCGAAGATTGAAGACTACCCCCACCAATACGAGTATTAGAAGGCTAATATGAGTCTGTAATCTCAATGGGTTGGGGCTTGGAATCCACTTTTGTGTCTCTTTCTCCTTTCACCCTCGAGCATTGTCCTTGAGGAGGGAAGTCTACTTTCACATCAAAATTCATTTGCCCCTTCGCAAGGTGTCTGGTCCAATCTTCCGTGAAGTCTAGTATATCAACCAAACTCATTCTATCATTGTCAACTTCAAGCGTTCCTGTGACAATTTCATAGATGGCTCAGGGAGCCTTCGTATACCATAATGAAGTATGCATCTTGGTGTATCAGGCCCCATAGGTGCAAATGGAGCCCAACTATCCAAAAACCACCGAAAACATAGAATAAATAGACTTCTCTTAATAATAATTATTGAAAAATATTTAATTGATAATATCGATTAATTGATATGTTTACGTTTGTATTTGTTTATAATTTTGTGTACTATGTATATGTAAGTTTATGGGATTTTAGATGGGGCTCCTCAACGGGGGATTTCTAGCGTTGGTATGCACATTATAGTGGATAAAAATCACTTTTTCTCTCTCTAGATAGGGCATGGTACAAGAACAATTACAAGAGTTGAAATTTTGTCCCTTGGAGGATTTTTTATTTTTCACTTTTTAAAGGACTTACCAAAATCCAAGTCTCTGGGAACTCCAGAGTTGCTATTGACTTGGTCAATTGGAGATGCGCCCATCAATCATCCATCTTGGAACACTGATAGTTCAGGATAAGGGAGGTATAGGGGAAGTTTCTCTCCATCATTTTTTTGCGTGTTTATAGGAATTTCATCAAAAAATGGGATTACATGTCAAAAAAATAAATTGGACTATTATAAGGCCTAATACACTTTGAAGACTTTGGCTAGGGACTCCGGAGTTGCCATTGACTGGGTGAATTGGAGATGCATCCTTCAATCATCCATCTTGGAACACTAATATTTCAAGATAACATAGATATAGGGGAAGTTTTTCTTCATCAGTCTTTTGCATGTTTATAGGAATTTCAATAAAAGAATGGATTACCTATCCAAAATATCCATTGGACTATTAGAAGGCTTGATACACTTTGAAGACTTTGGTTGGGGATTCTGAAGTTGCTATTGACTGGGTGAAGTGGAGATCGTCCCTTCTATCATCCATCTTGGACTACTGGTAGTTCAGGATAAGGGAGCTATAGGGGAAGTTTTTCTCCATCAGTTTTTTGCATGTTTATAGGAATTTCAATAAAAAAGAGGATTACATGTCCAAAAAATCCATTGGATTATTAAAGGATTGATACACTTTGGGGTGAATCCACGGACCTGGGTAACACTTTTTGGCAAGCGCATTTTGGTAAAAACAGAAAAACGCACCTCGGTCGAGGGCTTGTTAAGCCCTCAACCGAGGTCTTAATATCTTGATCGAGGGCTTGTTAAGCCCTCGAC
>LPNX010593897.1:0-22140 GCA_001517045.1 Pseudotsuga menziesii | reverse complement strand
AAATATGCACATCACACTGCATTTTATGTAGATCATGCTCATATATTTATTTTTTTAAAATTATTAATGCAATATTGAATTACTCTACGTGGACACGAGTCACTTATTAGCTTCTTCAAATTTTTAAGGTCACACAATTCATTAAATGCAAAAATTCACACATTAAATGACATCGGAATATTTTTAAAAAAATATCTCTATGAAGCCAACATAATATTCTACAATTTGTTTTCTTACTGCAAGTCAAAATTCACATGGCATATATGCGTTTTGAGGGCTTCTATCTAGCACATGAGTAAAAAATCAGGTTTTCATCGCCAAATTTGGCCAAAAAGTGTTACCCATCTTCATGGAATCACCCTTTGAATACTTCTAGCATAACCAACTGGTTTTGAGGGGATTATTCAAGCATCCTAGAAGTCAACATATGCAACATATGTAGTTCCTCTATCAATTTTCATTTTTCCTTTAGTAAAATTTAAGCTCTTTGGAAGAGTTTTTCTACACTTTATAAATACTTGTTGTATTAATTGATAACAAATTTGTAGTGAAGGGGATATGGATATTAGTGGAATAGATTCTAACCATATCACATGTTTTTTTAATCATAGTACATTCAGAGGGTGACTCCAACTGGGGTATGATTATCTTCATTTATGTTATGTTTCAACATTGTTTTTTGACATCTTTTAGGTCTAGTTTGTTTATTTTATATGATTATAAGAGCTTCTCCACAGTATATATAATATCGTGCAAAGTTGTCATTTTGACTATTATCTCTTTAGTTGTTTATTTGATTTACACTATTTAAGAATCAATTTTTTTCTATTGAAAAAAAGTAAGTGTAATTAATTTTAAAATCTATAAAATGAAAAAAATATTTAATCTTTTTTTATATGTGATTTTGAATAATTTAATATTGATTAATTTCAAAATTGTATATTTTATAAAATAATAAAATAATTTGATTTTTTAAATCAATTTTGAGATATAATAATATAGGGCTTGGTGTATAAAATTTGAATAATTTTATAAAATAACATTTTTATTTTTCACACTAATATAATAATATATAAATTATATAAATATTCACATAAAAATTTATGATAATATTATATAAAATAATGATTTTTTTTTTAATATATTTTGTGATAAAATGATATTTTAATATTTAATCATAAACAATTCAAAATTAAACACTTCATGTTGTCTAAGTAAGAAATTATATGCTCAAATAATAAGCCTTTATAATTTATAGTTTATAGTTTATCAATTTCAAAATAACATACTTTTAAATTGTTTGGAGAAGAATATGATTATATTTTAAACATATTAATACATATTGCAATGTAAATATGTATAAATGCTAGGAAATACATCATTTATATTAATATATGAATTTTATTAGCTTCATAATGATATTTACAAAATAAAAAAGTTTTTTTCATATATAAATTTCATTAGCTTTATAATAATATTTACAAAATAATTTGTTTTTTTTTATAAATTTTGAAATGTAAAAAATGATATACCATTTTTGGACTTAGCATTAATTGCATTTGCATGACTATGGTTGAATGACTATGCCACATTTTTTTTTTATATTTATAAAAACATGGTTATGGTTGAATGGCTAGGTCACCCTTCCCAAACCTCTTCCTACCCCATTTTCAAAACCTGACCCCATTTGTAAAACCTTAGGAAGTGTTGTGCCTTGTGAACTATTCAATTAAAGCTTTTTTGGCTCTTTTTATTGAAGTATTGTGGGGTTTTCCTAGCAAAAACTCCCTCAAAACCTAAATGCAAAAATATTATAATCATGAAAGATCTAAATGACATTTCACTTGTTAATGATAGATATCAATCAAATATTATGTTCTTTTTTCCTTGTCATTTTTGAAAGAAACACTTGAATTGAATATTATGTACATTTTTTATTACTTTTTTTAGTCCAAAAATAAAGTTTTCAGTGAATAATATATGTACTCTCCTCCAACACTCTATCCTCCTCATGGTTGGCTTGACTAGTGAACCCCATGTCCATAATGGTCAAATATTGAAGAATACCCCCACCAACATGATCATTAGAAGGTTAATATGAGTTTGGAATTTCAATGGGTTGAACCTTGCAGCCCACTTTTATGTCTCTTTCTCCTTTCACCCTCAAGCATTCTCCTTAAGGAAGGAATTCTAGGTGCTTGTGGTAGATGAGGCTAGCTTGTAGCATCAGAGGAGGCCAGTTTATTGAAGACCTTGCCAGTGAGCTCTTTGGCTAAGGCGTTCATCTTCACATCAAAATTAATTTGCCCCTTTGCCATGTGTCTAGTCCAATCTTCCAGGTAGTCTAGTCTATCAATCAAACTCATTCTGTCATTGTTAGCTTCAAGCATTACTGCGACACTTTCATAAATAGTTTGGCTCAGGGGATCCTTCGTATACCACAGCGAAATATGCATCTTGGTGTATCAGGTCCCACAGGTGCAAATGAACCCCAAATTCTCCATGAGATTCCCCAAATCTTGAATGAGCTCCTTGACTCAACACATTGAAGATTGTTTTTCATTTGATCCTCCATTGTGCTAAGGTGACAACGACCTTTAGGATGAAATACGCCAGAGAATATTACACTGGATTTCTCTTGCTTGGACATGATGCAAAACATATGAGAACGACTCATGTCGACAGAGTGCTTGCACTTTGTTCTCTTGCTTCTAACCATGGTAGTACCAATAGCTAGTCCTCTGATATTGCAACCAATTTGGATATTATAGGAGCCTTGAAGCTCACCCCCATGGCAATTTTCCAGAATGAATAGGAACTTAGGCCGAGTTTTTAAGCTATCAGGATGAGATTGGGTGTCCTTCAGTTGGACGAAGATTCAACTACGAGCGGGTAGATTCATAATTCCTTGTAGACGATCGATCATGTTCAAAACTGGAGTGGGAAGGTTGTGGTATGTTTGCAAGAGGGGTCCGAAGTATCCCAACCTTGAGATCATGTTTGCATGATGTTCCCTTAAATATAGAAGATGATGTGATCATGTTTGGTGGACTTGTTTTATGTTTGGTGCGGTTCAATTAACTAGAATTTTAAAAATTGTTAATTTTGTTGAATTTTGGATGGGATGTGAAATTCTATTTTCATCATATGAGGTTTGATGAGGTTGAAACCACTCTCAAAAATTTTAAAACAATTATATATATATATATATTAAATAAATAGGTAGAACGGGAAACATAACAAAATGAAAACTTTTACTCAAGAATTTTATATTGTCATTCCAAGTGAGATTATGTCACTACCGAGCAAGTTATCTCATACCTCAAATAGTGCCATAATACATAGGAATCCTACAAATCAAGTTGACTTGACAATGAAGTAGGTTTAGACTATATGGGTTAGGTTTCTAAAACAGTTTTAGGAAAAAAATGAATTTTAGTGCCATTTGACCAAATTGCACAGTCCCACATTGACGCCATAATATCATCAAAGAGAGGTCGTAAGATAATATTATCACATGTGTATTCACCATACATCCATTTGATAGAAACTTCTGATTCACCAATTACTTGAACCCTTCAAGTGTCACTATGCCATGCACGTTTGAGAGTAAGCTTCAAAGCCCTCGACTCAGCTAAATTATTAGATCCTCTACATATCCCTGCCTTAAATTTTAGCCAGTGATGGTTCAATAAGGGAATTGTTCCTCCAACTCCACATAATAATGGGGTCCCTTATGCATCTCCTTGGAACTATAACAAGGCCCCAAACTTGTTTATCACCTCTTCTATGGGGTCTTTTAGAATCTTTACCGGATTGTATTGAATATAGCTATTGAGGATGCTTTTTGAGTATAAAGTGCATTTCAATGGATATATTTATCGACCCTCGATTAAATTCGGGTTTTGGAATAAACCATACTCCCCAAGCTGTATTGATAAATTTAAGACATTCTAATATTGTACCAACACTCAAAAAATTATTTGAACCTGTTAAACATCTAATTTCTTCAAAACTCGTTTAGTGTGTAAGAACAAAAAATGAGTAGGTGAATAATATTTTCTTCACTTTGTTTGCAGACTTAAGACCACTTGACCCCATTTTGTTCATCTTTTGCAAGTTATCCCATGTAATCAACCTTGTTATTGAGTGACAAGCAATGTTTTAAAACTTGGACTCAGACTCGGAATCGATCGAGGGTCAACTCAGACTCAGGCAACTTTGAACTTAATGACTCGGTTTACTAAGAAATACATAGAATACAAATTTTTTTTATGGATTTTTTTAAAAGATTCCAAATAGTTAGAGATAAAATATGTGAATTTTTTTCATGTATTTACCATGTGAGGGTGGATATATCAAAAATACACTGAGTGCAATACCGATGTGAAACAAAATACATTATTAACAAAGCTTTAAATGGCCTATGGAATCCACAACACAACGTGCTACAATCCTATAAGGTATTAGCCTACTATATATCATTGATCAACATGATAAATCATGAGACCTATTAGCATAGTCTAAAATGGAATTCTTGGCTTGAGCTATAGGACCATCCTTTGGCATGTCTATTTTAACATGTTTATATTTTGTAGGTGGCATGTAGTTAAAGAGTAGGGTGATATTTGGTGTCTTTTGATGGTTTGGTGGATGTTGAAAGGGGGTGATGGGCTAATTTCCGCATCTCTGGGAATCGACCTGGTCGACTAATCACAATCCTAGGAACATGGAATTAACTTCCCACTTAAGGTTATGTTCTTGGTTTAGAAGTTTACTAACATCTATGGGTTTTGGTGCAACAAAAAACCTTCATTACTTATGAACTATCACTTGACACTAGAGTCCCTTCCTTAATATAAGCCTCCAAACATTTTTGGTAGATAGAGTAGTAGCAAAGTGAAAAAAAAATATTATCCCCAAGACTCCAAACTCTTTTTGGACTGCTAACCTTTTGTCATTTGACAAGTGGAATTCCTCTTTTATCCATTCTTCCAGGTCATAGAAATCCTTAACATAACCTTCTCAGCTTATCCAAAATAATTCCTTTTGGAAAAAAGGTAAGGGTCATCCACTACATAGGGATGGATTCAATCATTGATTTTATGAATATCACCCTTCCTCCCCAAGACAACCAATGGTTACACCAAATCAAGTCTCTTCTCAACTTTTCAAATAAGCCATACCTAGTCCCTTTTCTCATAGTCTTTGGGCTTTAAGGTAAAGCATTGATATTTTCATACCTATTGTGAATTTAATTGTTGATACATGAATAATTTTGTAAAGTATATATATTTCTCTTTCTCCATCCCAACCAAAGAGATGTATGATTTTCTAATAATCACCATCATCTTGGTAGCAAAACAATAGAGATCAAGCACTTCTTTTAACTTAGAAGCATCTTGTTTGGATCCATCGCAAAATAATAAAATATTTTCCACAAATATTGAAAAATGTTGTAGCCAAAGCATAAATCAATATAGCAAAAGAAATTGTGTAAACACAATCCATAACCCAAGTTACAACTCTACACAGAACCCCATGTGAATCAGCATAAGCCTTGAATAGTTTCAATTCATCTTGTCATAAGCTTACATTACCCAAGTTACAACTCTACACAAAACCACATGTGAATCACCATAAGCCTTGAATAGTTTCATTTCACCTTGTCATAAGCTTTTGTGAGGTTTATTTTGAGTACCGTAACAAACATCATCTTGGTTTTGATTGAATGGAAACCCTCTTGTGCAATAGAACTCACCTCATTGTTTTGTCAAAGCGATAGTAAATCAAAGTGCTTAAGTTGCCAGGAAACGTGGATTCAGGAATGGGGACGGTGACACCACTTTTGGAAACATAGGACTTGGGTACGTCAGGGGTACTCTACACACACCCACAAACGCAGAATTTTAATTTTTTATAATTAAAATTTATTAATTATACTACATATGATATTCATTTTCACTATTTAATAAGTAATGCACTATAACATACTAACTTAAAGTTACTTACTAAATAGTAAAACATGCACGTTGTGTCAAAGTTCATTGATATAAAGTGGAAATTACATATTAAATTAAGAATCACAAGTCTGAATATGAAAAACCAAGTAGAAATTCAAATTACATATTTGAATATGAACAACATAGTTGATTTGGTTTCCTAGAGCCATCTCGGATAGGCTATCTACTTATGCAACATCATTGTCATCGACATCATTGAGGTCCCTAATTAGCAAACTCTCTAGGTAGGAATCACTCTCAAGTGGAAGCTTCTCCTCATCCATAGCAATTGGAGGTATCTCGACAAGGACATTTGGTTGAATCTCCTTGTCCACACATATGGAATTATCTATGCATTGATCACATATGTTTAAAGGACTCTCCTTGTTGTACCTTGGGTGTTTTTGAGATGTGATTTGAAGTGTGGTTTGAATGTAGACTAGGTTCTCTGCCTTTCTCGATCCCAGTATGTTTTTCTTCATTGAATGGATGAAACCATAAGTTCTCCAATTCCTCTCTCAAGACAAGGAATGAGTTATGTGCCCAAGTAATTGTATGGTAATGTTAATGGATAGTAAAATTCTTAGGGTAAGGCAATGCTAAGTATGTAAGATTTAAATTAATACCGAAACAAGATAAGGGACTCCGAACTAGCTACTTTCCCAAATAATCATATGGAAAATTGTTGCAACTTAGGAGCATCGACACCATGAATCTACCACCAATGAAATAGATCCTTCTTGTGCCTATCAATCAAAGAAGCATGCGAACTAAAGACACCTCTCCCATGGGAAAATTGGGCAAATTCAAATCATATCTCATAGGCCTCTTCTACAAGACCATATATTTTGTTTTAACAACAATCATGAATCCTTTCACCACCTCTCTATCTTGGTAAGGAGGTCTCCTTCCTATTGTGGGATCATACCATTTTGGATTATTTGCATAGGCTTCCATATGAAGCAGGGGGTTCTATTTATTCCACTTCCCATTTATAAATGATTTCAATTGTGACCATAAAGTAGGATCTTTTGGATTTGTGATGGATTTCATCCTCTCACATGTAGAGTCCATGTTCTCATAAATCTCACCTAGACATGGACCAACTATGTTTTCATAGTGAAGCATGTCACATATTGGCTCTACAAATTGCACAACAAATTTGACATCAACCCAAAAATTATTATCCGCAGTCAGCGTCTTTAACTCCATAACTTCATCTAAGGTAGATAGTCTCCACTGGTCCCATATCTCTGGTAGTTGTGGTAGTTGAGGCCCTTGTCATCTCCATAAGCCTCATATGCATAATGTAGAAAGTGGAAAAATTGGTATCAAATGGTTTAAGAAGATCCATTTTTGCATGCCTATGATAAATGGCTTGTGAATGGTGGTAGTTGCATATTTGAATATTACGACCATTCTCAATTAACACCTGGATATATTCAATTTTCCCAATGTCTTTCAATGAATTATTCAAAGAATGTATTACACATGGCATCCATTAAATATTCTTGGGGTACATCAATAATTCATAAATAAATAAAAATTAGATTTATGCAATCCTTTATGAATAAATATTAAAAATTAGAAAAAAATATCAGGCTTGTAATGAAAAATCAGAAATTAGACTTGTCACTAACCTCTACGCATTTTGGACCATCATCTTTGTTTCCTTACAAACTGGAGCTGCATTAGTAACAACTTGAACAAAATTATATGGCCCCACTTCCGAAATGGCATTATATAATCGGTCTTTTAATAACGACGTGTTATTTTCTTGACCAAAACAAATCAATGGCCTTTACAAAATATAGGCCATAAATGGAAGAGACAATGATGTTTATGAATGGATGATTCTGACAATTAGTCCAACCATCCATAACAATGGAGAATCCTTATAGACTCCAAGATGCCTTAAATGGAACAATCACATTCTTAAGACATGTTTTCTCCTTATCCACCACATAGTTCCAAGCTTCTCTTAACTAGGTGCCTTTACCATGCAGGTCCATCATTAATGACAGACCATTTGCTAAAAATACAATGAGCGGGATGCATTGAAAGAAATGGCACATGTAAGCAAAAATATTGCTGTTGCAAGTTCAATGCCCTCCTTTCCTTTTACATCAAACATGTCATAAATGTCACGAAGTTTAGGTTTCTTGTTGGTTGAGTTGTACTACTTTTTGATGTTTTTGATGGCACACTCCCATCACCAAATTGAGCTTCATGATCAGGGGGCATGTTGCTTTTGTTGCTCCCTTGGTGCACTAGGGAGTCTAGTGGGATCCTCTGGGTCTCCATAACTGTTAAATGACAACTAAACTAATGTGTTTATGGGAGGTTTCTTATTACGAATATTTATGGGAAGTTTCTCATAACGGGCATAACTGACAACGGTTTATCATGTAAATTCTTTCATGAAGTATATAGTGCATGGTTGGTATATGTAATGATGTGGGTTGTCTTTGAGGCTGATACCCATCATCTAATCTCTCCTTCTTCATTAATGAGCTTTAATACTTTTCCTGCGTGGATGTTTCCCCTCTGGGGTTTTACCACATAAATGCTGGTATTTTTATGGTGTTGCTCATTATGTGATTGTGTAATGTATCTATGAATTAATAACAAGTGGTATCAGAGTGAGTGTGAAGAGAGAAATGTTGTTTGGATGTAGAAATATACCCACGCTAAAAGCTAGAGAAGATTGTGCTTGCAGTAGTTTGCAATTGCTACTGGAGCTGACCTTGGCTAAATCGGAAAGTTGTTGGCAAGTGCAGGAGCATGGAGAGTGTGTTGAACTGCACGTGGAGAATTTCCTGTAAATAAATTGCGTGGAGCCATCCTAAAGCATGTGAAGCTTCCAAGAGTCTGCACGATCGTTGGAGACTAGTCGATGCTTGGACAACCGTGAAACAAACCAGTATCTGCTTGTAGATCCTTCCACCGTAAGAATGAAGAAGGCCGTAAGGTAGAAGAAAACCCATTGTCATCTGCTGAAGAAACCAGCGCTGAATAAACCAATGCAGAGGAGACCCACTAATGTCACTTGCCGAAGAAACCATCGTGGAGGAGACCCGCTGATAAAAAAAATTGAGAGTGGATTTCTCCTGCGCATTGAGAAGATCCGCATAATAGCCCATAGTGGAGGCAGATGTCAGATATGACAGTGAAGAAATTTGCAGACTTCGAAGTGAGTTTTGATTCTTGCAAATCTGTGGAGGAAGCAGTTGAAGGCCGAGTTGTCTAAATAGGGGATTTTTTGACCTCTTTTTCCGGCTAGATTTTACCAGTTTTATGTCATGTATCTTCACGAAATTTTCAAAACCTTCAAAAAACTGCTAGAATCTTATAGAGAGTAGGTGGTGGGGGGTTTTCCTGTCACCTGATTTCATTTCTGAGCTTAAAATAGTTCAACAAACCACAGAAATTACAAAATTCACGGGATTCTGGCATAAAATCAGCCTGAAAAATCAAAAAGTCCCCTAGTTAGACAGCTCCGTTGAAGGCAGTCGTTGAAGATACCCTGTAGCCACCATCAGAGATAAGGAGAAGCGCCTGGACCATTTCTTGGTCGTTCTATTTATTTTGTATTGGGAGCTATGCATTTGAAAAGAGGAGGCGTGAAAGGAAGCCGGTCTAGAGATATATATCTAAAAAAAATTCAAGCCAGGGTTATAATTTCTTGTTTGGGAGAATTTTACTGTTGTTTTGTTTGGCGGGAAAATATATATATTTTAAAATATTATTTTCAACAATGTTTAGCTCGAAGTTTGATATTGAAAAATTTAATGGTAAAAACAATTTTGAATTATGGAAGTTAAAGATGCGGGATTTGTTCAGCAAGGGTTACAGAGATCTTTATAGGGAAAAAAAAAGACCTCTCACCATGACAGATGATGAATGGGAGGATTTAGATGCCAAAGCACTAAGCACAATTCGATTATGTCTTGTGGATGATTTGTTGTTTAACATTATTGGAGAAACATCAATAGCAAGCCTATGGAACAAGTTAGAAAGGCTGTATATGACCAAATTAGTGAAAACCAGAATTTACTTGAAGTGATAGTTGTATGGTATGAGAATGAAAGAAGGTACGGAGATAGCAGATCGTTTGAATTTTTTAACACTCTTATTTTCCAATTGAGTAGCATGGTGTTAAAATTGATGATGAAGATAAATCAGTCAATCTCGTATGTACTTTACCTAAATATGGGGGCCAAGTAGTTTCTTTCATTGGCCTTAGTACAACTGATAATTTAGAATTTGACAATGTGGTTGGAGCATCATTGTTCGAGGAATTAAGAAAGAAATCTAGTCTTGAAACCTCTTCACCTAAATCTTTGGTTGTTAGAGGTTAATCCAAATAGAAAGGAGAAAATTCAATAGGTACATCTAGGTCTAAATCGAAGGGAAAAAAGAGCAAATTAAAATGTTGTTACTATAAAAAAATTGGTCGTCTTAAGAAGGACTGTTGGAAGAAACAAGAATCCAAGAAAGATGACTCCAAGTCATACGAAAATTCACTTAAGTCTTCTGATTCAGGTATATGATCGATGAGGTCTTGTCTGTTTGTAATATTTATGAATATAATGAGGAATGGCTATTAGATTCTGGTGCTTCGCACCATATCTATCCTCATAAAGATTGGTTTGCTTCCTATCAAACAGTTATTGATGGAATAGTTCTATTATGAGATAATCATTCATGTAAAACTGATGGGGTTGGAAGTATTAAAATTAAAATGTTTGATGGTATTATAAGAACACTTACAGATGTTATACATGTACCTCAGTTAAAGAAAAAATTAATTTATTTGGGAGTATTGGATTCTTGTGGTCATAAGTTTACAAGTTTTGATGGAACTCTAAAATTTTCCAAGGGTGATTTAGTGGTCATTAAGGCACATAGGACAAGAAACCTTTACAAACTAGTTGGAAGGGTGCAAGTTAATGGTACTGCATTAGAATCTGAAGAAGAGTCAGGATCCACTCAACTATGGCATTAATGTATTGGTCATATGAGTGAAAAAGGACTTCAGGTATTAATGAATTGTAAATTGCTTCCAAATTTGAAAACTTTGAATTTGATGTTTTGTAAACATTCTATATATGGAAAGTAGTGTAGACAAAAAATTAAAGCAGATAGTCATGTTAGTAAAGGTGTTCTTAACTACATTCATTCTGATTTGTGGGTTATGTCTCCTACCATTTCCCATGGGGGAGAAAAATATTATGTATTATTTGTAGATGATTTTTCTAGAAAGGTTTGGGTCTATGTCCTAAAAAGAAAAATTGATGTGTTTAACACGTTTAAACAATTTAGAGTTATGGTGGAAAAAAGAATTGGTAGGACAATCAAGTGTTTAAGGATGGATAATGGAGGTAAATATACTTCTTTGGAATTTGGAAAATATTGCAAAAATGAAGGCATCGTAAGACACAAAACAAATGTATACACTCCTCAACAAAATGGCATTGTTGAATGCATGCACATGACTCTTCTAGAAAGAACAAGGAGCATGTTCAACAATGTTAATTTGGGACAAGAGTTGTGGGAGAAGCAGTTTCTACTGCTTGTTATATAATAAATCAATCACCATCAATGACAATAGACTGTAAAATTACGGAAGAGGTATGGACTGGTCATTACTATGATTATTCGAATTTGAAAATATTTGGTTGTGAAGCTTATGCACTTACTCCTAAAAATCAACATTCGAAGTTAAACCCTAATCAAAGAAGTACATTTTTGTTGGATGTAAGTGGGTCTTCAAATTGAAGAAACGAGTTGATGGTAAAGTTGAAAGATACAAATCCAGATTGGTCGCAAAAGGGTACTCTCAAATGGAAGGTACAAACTATCAAGAGATTGTATGTTGATGATATGCTTAGGTTGATACTCTCAAATGTATGTTGATTGTATGTAGGATTATATGTCTCATGTAACATATGTCAATACAGTAGGATGTTTAATGTATGCACCACAACCATCATCCATTGGAGACTCAGATCGATATAGAATTCCATCAATTTAAGGGCCAATGACGGAGGCTTAAGTGTCCAAATAAGATACCGAGTCTATTTGAAAGCTAGTTGATCCCGCAGAGGTGGATCTATCTAAATTCATTATAGATCCCGCTATATAGTCGGCTGATCTTGTTAACCTATAAGCAAGCATATGCCCTTGAATTGTTAATAAATGTAAGCAAGAGACATCCCTTTGGAAAGGAACACAAGTTGGACCACCCAACACTGAGTAAGTTACTCTGCATCCATTTATCTAAGGCTAAGGGGTGGGAGAGTTCACTACATCTAATAATTAGAACTAGTTGGAACTTCAAATAGAAAGAGTTGTTAAAATACTCAGGTCATCATGCGATGGGTGGTGGATTGGACATAGAAAGAGAGAGATACAAAATGCTCCATCAAACCACATGTGTGACTGATCATACGCCACACGATAAAGATATAGTTGGACATAGAATGTTAAATTTTAACATCTAAGAATGACCGGATAAAAAGAGATAATTATAGCACACACAAGCCTTGATGAAGAAGGAGGGATATCACATGTGTCCATACAATGATTTGGTAAATATAATGCTAATTAAAATGCCCATCGACGACCATCTAACCACACAAAGATCACCAATCCAAGGGAATTATAGACGATGTAGTCAGACTAGTTGGTAGCAGCTAATGAATAGATCTTGGGCTGCTATTCCTTCATAGTGTTATTATCACTGACATGAGAAGAGCACGTGTGTGCCAAGGGGAAGCATAACATTTTGGAAAAAAAATGTTGCACTAACACAGATTTGGGGATTCATTCTCATTTTCCAAAGGGATATGTGATCATGGAAACCTTACCAAAACCCATGAGAAAGCATACAGAGAAGTGAAAATGATAGCAAACATTGAAATGCCAGGACACTAACACGAATACAATTTTTATTACCAAATGAAAATTATTTAATTACTTACTTCGGATGGGAGACAAGTGCTAGCACATACTTCAAAGTTTAGTCATCACTACACCCACCTAAAAGCAACAATCCATTTGTTGGGGCATCGATCTGACTAATAATTAAAATAATAAATGTAGGATGATCTCAGCACACCACCACGTCTTGGGCACCATTCTACCAAGTTGAGATCATCCATACAAAACAATCTAATTCGAGAAAAATCATTAATAAAATAATACAAAAATCATATACCATAACCCTAGCCCCGTTGGTTTTAAATATATATCATCCAAGAATATAACACATATTCTTAACCATTAGGCTCACTCAAGCGCTCTCAATATTTTTAAGATTTATTAACAATGATCATTTATCCACTTAAAGCTCATCAACTCTCTACATTCAATAACAAAGTTTAAAATAGTTGCCCATGTTACATTGCTGATGCTTAGATTCCACCAAATTTAAAAAGAGTAATTACATACATATTCAATTTGATGTACAAATTTAGTTGCATGTAGAATCTATGTCATAGCAATTGCTTCCCAATGCTATCCAACTTTTTCTGTAAAGCCATAAAATTGTAAAAAACTGTTTGTGTAAGAGAAAGATAATAAACATTGAAACATTGCAAAATTGTGAGTATACTTAAACATTTTGTATGCATTCTACGCTCAAGTGTTTTTGACTTAAATGGTGCAAATCATGAGTTCTTTTAAATTTTGTAAGCATGGTTCGCTCAAGTGCTGTTTTTAGTTGAATTGGTGCAAATCATGGGTTCTTTTGAAAATGCACATGTTCAAAACTTTGCTATTTTGAAAATGCACATGTTCAAAACTTTATTAAAAATACATTTTGGGATGATTAGAAAAATAACTTGTTTATAATTTGTAATACACATTAATTTTTTATTTTTCATATTCGTGATGGAAAAAATGTAAAGTTAGTGAAGTATAGAAGTAATAGGTTGGGTTTTCTTTGCTATCATGAAAAATATAGATTTGGTGTAAAATATATACATATATAAAAGATTAGCCTAAGAGACTTTTGCTTTTTTATTTTTATTTTTTTTAAGATAAGCATTTGCTTTTTTTATTATTTTTTTAAGATAAAAGTAAAATAAATGTGTTTTTTATTTGTGATATGAACATCATTTATTTATTTTATTAAAAAATTATATTTTTTAAATTTTTATTATTAAGAAAGATGTTTGTTAAGGAAATAAATGTATTAGACTTTATGAATTTGATAAGAATAAAATATATTATACTGGAATCTTGACCTTTTACTTTTTCTTTTCAACTAATTACGCAAAACATGTTTATAATAAAGTAAAAGAAATATGTTTGTAATTTGTGATATAAACATTAACATTTTTACTTCTCTTTTATACTATAAATAAAAAATAAAAAAGTGATATAAAGAAAAAAATGAATTTAAATTTGATGAAGAAAAGTGAATAACATTGATGTCCTTTTAAAGCGAGAGATAATTTACTTTCTCTTTACTATTCCTCTTAAAGTAAGATAGACAAATTGAGTAAGAATGGATGAAAACGATGTAGAGAATGATAAGAGGAAAAATGTGAATTTGGTGAAGAAGAGTGAATAACATTAATGTCCTTTTAAAGTGAGAGATAATTTACATTCTCTTTACTATTCCTTTAAAGTAAGATAATATGAATAAGAATGGATGAAAACAATATAAACAAGGGAAATAGCAGCAAGGCTGCTTATACCTGCCTCTTAGAAATATTTTATTGTAATATTGTATATAGTTTAAAGCTAAAAGTCGAAGAAATTATGAAACATTCAAACTTGCAACAATGTATTACTTAGTGTCACTGTTTATATTTCTATGTGTATATGAATTAATTAGTTATTAAGCAGGTCCTTGAAATTAAAGATCCAAAATGAGTTTACTCGTCTTTGTGAATAGGAGAGCTTTTGTCACTATCAATAGCTGAGATTTCTAATTTGATGATGTTGATTTTGACATTTTAGTTTTTCTATCACTAGAATCTGATTTGCAACTCATGAGCAATCTTGCAAACAATAATAACAAATACAAGCATTGACTACGCCTATTGCATGATCTATCACAATTTTCACGAATGTTTCAAATGCATAGTAAGATGATGACCGTCAACTAGAAAAACAAATATTCTTGTTTAGGGAAACAAATATTCTTATGTGTAGGGAAGAGTGTAATGGATCTGTCTCTCTTAAGTTACTACCCTATGTTTTCCCCACATTTCCTCCTCCTAGTCGTACGGGGAGCTCTTCTCCAGCCTGATATATCTGTAGTTTCTTACTGGTATGATTGGTAATAGCAAAACATGACCTGCGGACTAGGTTCGGCTTCTTCCTTTAAGGCATTACGGCAAGACCGAGCTAAGCAACGTGACGTTACCGGGCTTCTCTCCTCTCTTTGGTCGAATAACAATATCGATCATTGGCACGAAAATGCGGTTTATCCCCACTCCACAGAGGTGGTATCAACCCATGAAGGTCCTTTTTCTTCATTGTTGTACTTACGAATGTGAGTATCTGTGCTTTCACCTTTGGGACTAGGTAAGTATCTTTGCTATATATTTTCAATCTGCTTCCTTTCACTTTGTGGGTGAGGATGAATCTCACCAAGAACTAAGCGTCCATTCAATAGCCATCTTCTATCTCCATCAGCCATTCAGGAAGAGGTAAGCTTGCATTCTTATCATAAGTCTATAGTAAGAAAGAAAGGACTCCTCTCCCTTATGGCCGAGTGGCTCCGGTTGGGTGGGAATAGATAAATAAATCTGCATATTTATGAATTAAGACTGCATTGCTAGAATAGGACAGGACCTAATGGAGAAGCTCCCTTTAAGCTTTACAGAATACATTAAGGCATTGCACCATATTATTGATAATGGATTCATCAATAAAAGCAAACAGAGCTAAGTCATTAGCCAAATTAGAGTTCCCAAGTTGTATTCACATGGGCATAGGGATACTTTAAACTCTACCAACTTCTCAGGATCCTCCAACAGGTAGCTCAAGGCATCCAAGGCTAAGATTCATAGGTAGGGGGTAAAAGGATCAATGTGCCTATTTAAAGGCATTGCACCATATTATTGATAATGGATTCATCAATAAAAGCAAACAGAGCTAAGTCATCCGCCAAATTAGAGTTCCCAAGTTGTATTCCGATGGGCATAGGGATACTTTAAACTCTACCAACTTCTCAGGATCCTCCAACAGGTAGCTCAAGGCATCCAAGGCTAAGATTCATAGGCAGGGGGTAAAAGGACACCCCTACTTCATAGATATTTGAAGATGGATGCTATTTTACACTCGCTTGTTGATGCAGACCCTAGTAGAAGCGTTCAAAAAAGCAGACCGATGCTCGAGATGAATGACTTGTCAAAACCTAACCATTCCAAAAATCTATGGTACTTTTCATTGTCTCTTGTAGCTTGTCCCTTCAACCTAAATTTAGGGTGGGTTGCTTGACAGAGATTATCTTAAAGAATAGAGTGAGTTTAGTTGAGCTTAGTCTGAGATTAGCTAGTATGAGTCTGAGTATAACACCTTAATCTTACTCCTTTCGTTATGAAAGAATAATTCCTTCTACCTTACTAGCTAACTAAACAATAATAGCTTTCTAATTGAAAGACCACCTTATCTCTATTAATTACTATTAACTCTAAGCTTCCCTAATTACTTTATAAGGAGATCAGCTTTATATGGGAGATCAACGCTATTTTGACGCAGTTTTTTTCTCCTAGATCTAGATAGAGAAATTAATAGCGATATTATATAATCAGCATGTCAGATCTCGAACCTCTAGTTTTTATTGGTTCAAATGATCTCACAAATGTTGTATAGTAATTCAATTGTAAATTCTACAGACAGAAATGTGTATCGAAGTTATTAGATGGTAAATGATGGATAGATGATGCTAGTGAATTAGCTAGTGTTTGCATGTGCTAATGATCTCTCAATTGGTTGGTCACCATGATTTTATAAAGGGATAGATTTCTTGTTTCTGTAGGTATTGTTTTGGGTTTTATAGAACACTATAACGACAGGTATTTTATCAACCAATGCTTTATCCTACTTATAACTTCACAATATTCATGTGAGACTAGAAACAAAAGTCAAATAATAACAATAACATGACATTTTCTATTAAACTTATTATTATTGTGCTATCTATAAGAATGCTCAAATTGGCTAAAGGGTTCTATGGTTGTAAGACTAAAGAAATGCATATTTGAAACTACTCTCTATATCCCATGCAAGTCCAAAGAAATGCATATTTGAAACTACTCTCTATATCCCATGCACTCAAGCTGCTGCTTGCCCATCCCGTGCTTTCAAAGAACCATATGCTTCATGCTCAACAAGGTGACCAAAGTAATCCCCTGCAAGTCCAAAGAAATGCATATTTGAAACTACTCTCTATATCCCATGCACTCAAGCTGCTACTTGCCCATCCCGTGCTTTCAAAGAACCATATGCTTCATGCTCAACAAGATGACCAAATGACCAAAGTAACTTGAAGACACTTCCTCATAATTATTTGGTAAAAAACAATGGATTATAAAATACTCAATATATGACCTTCCTTTATTGAAAGATTTCTCACAAAAATCCCTAAATGCTAGAGTGAAGCTTGACCTACAATATAAAGACGAGTCTATTAAATGCACTGATTTCCCTCGATGTGTGTGGATGTGGCATGAGAAGACATCAGGGAACTAAGGATGAATACATTGAATTCCTAGGTGTGACATGAGAAAACATCAAAGAACTAAGAAAATATTAAACAAATATGTAGCATTAAGGGACAAAGTGAAGTGTGCTAAGCCCTCCAAGCTTTCATGATCCTTTAGATATGTCCATTGGTGTTCTATTAAATCAACCAAAGTAACTTTACAAGTAATCTCTAATTGGCAATAGTTTTTTTCGGCAGGTAGAAAAGATGACGAATTTGAAGCAAATAGTTTCATGTTTAGTCTAAGAGGGAGCTATGCAAAGGGGTATGGTGCGCTTTCATACTTTGGACCTCATAATTAGATTTCAACTCGCATGGACCTTCTGGTGCGTTTTCATACTTTGGCTTTCAGAATTAGATTTCAACAACATGTTTAAATCGCTGAACTGAACTCTCTGAAATTGAATCCAAACTGAACTAAACTCTGTGAATTAAAATAAAAAATCAAACCCAAACAAAAACTGAACTCTATGAATTAAAATTGCTGAACTCTGTCAGTGAATCTAAAATTTTGTTATGCTTTCAAGACATAGACTGAAACTTTATAAGCAGCTTATTATCAGCAATTAAGAGATTTTAATATGTGAAAACAGCTCACTGAACACCTAATACAGAGCACTTGGAGTCAGGGACCAAATTTGAAGGGCTGGTCTTAATTTCATATAGAAGGTTATTTACTCACACTGCCCTTCTATGATGAAGGGTTTCTAAAAAAAATCTCATTTCAAATGGCAATAACACATTAATTGCACACTTCATTAAAAAAATGTGCTAAAAAGATAATGCATTTCAATTAAATTTATGACACAATTTTTTTTTTAAATAAAACTTTTTTTTTTCACAGGAAAAAATACCAGTCTTTGTTATTCATATGAATCAAAAGACATATTATACATCAACCATCTTCATGACAGGAGGAAGTAACATTCCAGTTCAGCATATAGACAAATAGAAAGAAAAGTCTGCAAAGTTGCCAGCCAACAAAATAGAAACAAAGTCTGATCATAGCAGACTCTTCTCATCATCCCTGAATTATCAGGTCAGAATATGCTGTATAATCAAAAGTGACCTACAAACATACACTCCTAAGCAAGACGTGCTAGCTGATAGGTCTCCTATGTAACAGACAGAGAAAGAAGTACGTCTGCATGTCATTCAAATGCTGAAAAAATATGATAAACAACAGCTAAAAAAGTATGAATTGGCCATGTTCAATGACCTTCCCATCCAATGTTTCAGTGAAATATCCAGATCCCAATTCCATTTTCAGAGCCTGCTTTGAAAGACCACCAGCTAGCATGTTGTGCTCTCGGAAGATATGTTTGAAGATTACCGGTGGGACAAGCTGCAGCATATAGTTTATTTCATCACACCAGTGCATCAGAGTAGGAATTTCAAGGGCTGTAAGTCTGTTTATCCAATAAATAATAACCATCGAATCACCAAAAATCAAATGAATGGGCAGACCCATCAAACAACTCACTCTAACAACAGCCCAAAGAGCCAGAAGTTCTCCTCTTGTATTCGTACCACAACCACAGTCCAAAGAGAAACTATAAAAACTTATGACATCTTATGACATCTTCAAGTGGAAACAGTTTGCTAACTCTGGCTTAATGGACAACACAAACGCAATAATGGCTGCCATTTCAGAATCCTCATAAAAGTTTCAAATTTCAAATGTAAATAAAACATAACGCTGTCACCAACCTTTATGATAAGTCTGTCCAATACTTTGAAAATGGCTATTAGCTGTGAATTTCAAATTGCCTATAAATATTAAAAGTTAATAAAAAAATGGCTATTAGCTGTGAATTTCAAATTGCCTATAAATATTAAAAGTTAATAAAAAAAATAGACAAGTTTTCCCAAATCTGATTTATAGTTTAATTTATATCAATTTAAATATTAAAATTGTATTTTTTTTTTATATTCAAAAGAAATAATTTTATAATATTGAAATTAAATTTCTTATAATGTTTGCATTTGCGATTAGATGTCTCTTTAAAAAAACATGAATATTCCCCCATTCAAGCTTTGCTTAAAAACTACGGACAAAAAGGGAAAAAGATCAAAAGGGTGCTTGAACTTCGTATGCATCAGACATAACCATATCAATTGATGGAATGAGAGAAAACGTGGTGTATCCATTGCCAAGTAAGCTACATGGATCACTGCTTATTCCTTCCCCAACACGCGTACTGAAGATAACAGAGGCCATGCATGGCCTATCACATCTATAACTTTGTGCAATTTTACATAAAAGCTGAGTTTGTTTTGCAGGATTTTCATTGCGAGAGACGGTCGAAAAGAAGCCCATTGTTTTTCGAAACTATGCTTAACTATGGCTACCATGACCTCGCAAGTCTTCAGGTTTTTTTATTGCCATTGTGCTCATTATCCCTAATGAGCACAAAAAACTAGGGGAGCTGCCAAGTCTCGGGCCCTATTCCTAGAGAGATAGGGGAGCTGCCAGTTCTTACATATCTCGATCTCTCTGTCAACTCCTTGACAGGAGCAATCCCTCCTGAATTGGGCAATTTGAAGCTTAATATCTTCAATCTTTTGGATAATCAGTTGACAGGCATTGTTCCTTCTGCTTTTAGCCTTAGTTTTTATAACTCAAGTTTAATGGGCAATCCTGGGCTTTGTAGCAATGATGGTTTTGAAGGGCTCAAGTCCTGTTCTGACATGGAGGATGGCAGAAGAAGGAAGTGTAAAAAAAGAAATGACACACTGATGACATATTATCACAAAAACATTCCAAATTTACTTCGTTGAAGTGTCATAATTGATGTCTTGTTGAGATACAAAATCACTGCCATTGGACCCCTGCACATATTAAAATACCCTGTAAAACAGCTACTGAGATATTACCAGGCCATATCGACGAAAATCTCACGAGCGGCTTTTCAAGGCATTAAAATATGTCCCGATTCGAATTGCAGTGGGTGAATTGTATAAAACATGACAAATTGCACTGCGTGAACTGTTTAAAACATGACAGAGCAAAAAGGAACCCGTCGTTTACACATGCAGGTAAAGAACAAGTAAGTTCATGCTATATATAAGGGA
This sequence comes from Pseudotsuga menziesii, assembly GCA_001517045.1. NCBI lineage: Eukaryota > Viridiplantae > Streptophyta > Pinopsida > Pinales > Pinaceae > Pseudotsuga > Pseudotsuga menziesii. The sequence continues at coordinate 1,335 of LPNX010593897.1, read as the reverse complement.
CAATTGTTCGCATTTGCAAAAAAAATGGTTAAAGCAGTAGAATAACCTCCAAAGTGGTCAAGACGCTACAGAATGAGTGAAAGTCGATGTCTTACCTGTAACGCCATGTATATATGCAGTTCGCAATTGCTAGAAGCAGATAAGCAATAGCTAGCAAGCACTCCACAGGTAGCAGCGGGCTGGAACTTGGGATGCAAACCCCATGAATGCAGCCACTTCATTTGGATTTCTTCCCCTCCATGTGTTAAATTGCTCCAAATTTGTCGACTATTTTTGGGTTGAAACATGCTTCACTCCCACTAAATTCCTGGCAGACTTTTGGTAAGAAACCATCTTTGAAATGAATGGGTAGGTGCACACCAGGATTTTGCATCATAGGCAACCGAGAAACATAAAGGAAGGCTGTTGTCCTTACTGCCACTCTATGACCTCTTAATTTTTATGAAAACCTCAATCTCTTCAAGCCCTCAAAGCTTCTTTCTAGGTTTGGCCTACTGAATTTTGAGTCCTTCATTGTAAAATTTCAATGCATTCTCATGTTGAAAGGCTCCAAAATCCAGCTCAAAAACCTTCCCATGGATGCACATAGCGAGTGCCATTTTCAATATTTCAATGGATTCTTCATGCTGCCTAAGCCTGCACTTGCAGCTAGGAGATGAAGGAATGAGATATCACAAGGGAAACTTGAAATAATTCCAAACCTACGACCAAATGACAAATTTAACCTATATCTTGAACGTTGGTTAATTCTGCACAGCTTCAATCATTATGCTGAGCAAGCCTGTATTGATTAAGGCATCTTCTCCAAATAGAGGAGGATATATGACCGTAAACGAGAGTACTCTACCGGCAGAGCTTGACGTGGTCCATCTCCCAGTTCTCTGCCGACGTGGTCCATCTCCCAGTTCACAGAGGACGTTGTGCATGTGGTTTTGCATGGATTCAACATGGCTTTGGTCAATTGCATGTTTCGACACGTAATTCGTTTGCCTGTCAGTTAATGGAAACTATGTTTTAAAATAGAAGTCAATGAAGCTAGGCGCAAGGGCTAGTTGATGGTTTATGGCGCCCAAGATAACGACAAATTTGTACAAAAGGCCATAACTATGCACGCTAATAGGGAGCAATGTTTGGAACGAAAGAAGTTTCTCATAGAGGAATATTGCTAATCAGATAAGTTTTATTTAGCAAGTGGACATTGGGATCCTAAGATATCTCGTTTGAAAAACACATGTATTAAGTTTAATACATTTATCAATTTAAGTAATACATCATCAATATCTTTTTGTATCACTAAAAATGTAACTTACATGGAACACAAATATATTGCTAATC